>JAJEJO010003416.1:0-122941 GCA_020662805.1 Glaucomys volans
GAGAGAGAGATTCCACTCTCCAGATACAAAATAAATACTCCAAAGTCACGCACCAATTCCAATCTCCTCCAGCCACACCCTGCCACTTCAATTAATCCCATCAGGGATCAATTCACTGATTAGGTTAAGACTCTCACAACCCAGTCATTTCTCCTCTGAACCTTCCTGCATTGTCTTACATGCAAGCTTTTGGGGGATACCTCATATCCAAACCATAACAAAACCTAAACACAGGACAGTGGCTAGCCCATGTTACCAGCAAAGGGACCCTGTCAGATGCCTGTGAAGAGGATGGTATCTTTCTTCCAGTTTAACTCAACTCCAAAAATACACTGTGAAGGATGATCTTTCAGACCATTTACAGCATGTGATACTGATTGGTTCCCACCCCACAGCTCTGAATCATGCTTGGCATAGACAAGGCCTATAAGGGACAAAGCTCACTAAAGGTTTGAAAGGTGCAGAGGCAAGATGGTAGACTGGTGCACTTGTTCATCCAGATGTGGCCTTGAAGATCTACCACCACAAACAATGTGGGAATGGCTCTGAAGAGTCTCATATGCAGCAAAGTCAAATGATTCCCAGGGCACAATTCCAAAAGAAGGAAGCCCAAGCCCAACTGCATACCACATTGTGTGTCAGAAGTCCACGATCATACGATCATACACATTATGTAGTGGAAGAAGATGAAGACACTTCCGGTAAACATCTCTCAGGACGTAAACAAGGTAACTCCAGCTGGGAAGATGTGAGCTTTCTTACACGCTGCTGAAGAAGACAATGTGGTCTGAGATGAAATCAAAGACATTTCAGAAGAGGTGGAAACTGTCCCCAAACATCTTCAGTTCCAAAAGTAGATTCAGTCACTTAGAAATTTTCCTCAGAATTTTATGAATATCTTAAGAGATTGAGATTTCTTAACTAAGGAAAAACATATAAGGAGTTGAAAAATTCTTGGTGCTATATTATCACTGGTTCACAGCCCACAATCCTGAAAATTGAGTTTAAACTCTTTAGATTAAAAAATGCTGGGCCCGGGATATAGCTCGGTTGGTAGAGTGCTTGCCTTGCATGCACAAAGCCCTGGGTTCAATCTCCAGCACCACAAAAAAAAAAAAAAAAGAAAAAAAATTAATAAAAATTTAAAAATCTAATGGATATTTAGGACTGGGAATATAGCTCAGTTAGTAGAGTACTTGCCTCACAAGTATAAGGCCCTGGGTTCAATCCCCAGCACCCCCAAAGGGGAAAAAAAAAAAATGCTGAGGCAAAAATGACTAACATGCTTTCAAATGAATAAGTTATATCTGTGATTTAAAATGATGTGCCATTTTTGCATACAATTCTCAAAATCAAGTAATCTACAATATGCCTAAGTAAGCTAGATATTTTTCCATCCATACATGTTGAAGCCCTGAGACGTGTATTTTTAGTCAGAGTTTTCTGCCACATAACTATGTAATGCAGAGCTTCTCAATCTTGGCACTGACATTTGAGCTGTTAATTCTTTGTTGTTGGGCCATCCGGTGCATTGTGTGACACTGAACAGCATCCCTGGTTCCGCCCATCAGGTATCATTAGGAGTCTCCCCTTCTACAGTTGTGACAATCAAATCCTGGGGGGATGCACCCACCATTTGAGAAGCACTAATCTAATGACATTTTGACCACTTAAATGAGATATTTCAAGATCTGGATATTACAGTTACTGGGGACTTCATAAACCTCTGACACTGAATTTAAAAGAGAATAACAATATGCTTTTTAAGTTGTCTGCTGTGATTTAACCTAATTTGAGTAAGATTTAAAATTTACCAGAGGGTGTGTTGAAGAGTGAATCTTTTATCACAAAAATAAAACCATCTCATAAATTTTACAGAAATTTTCACTCACTCCTTTGTGTTCCCATGGTTGTGGGGGGAGTGAACACATGCCAGAAGGCAAAATCATAAAATGCTGTCACCAACAAAAAACACTTCATAATTAGCATATTTAGAGTATGCTATAATGAGTATGTACACACACACACACACACACACACACACACAAAGATTAATGGAGTCAACATTACATGCATCAAGAATGTCCTCCTTGGAAAAAACATCATTAAGTGGAAAAAGGGACTTCTGCCAGGATTCAAGTCATTCTATGACAATGTGTTTCAAACTGGATTCTCTAATTGTTACCGATAGCTTTATAAAAACCACCATATTCCCTCATTCCTAAAGTGGATTAGTAGACTTTAGATCACAAGCCCTTCAGAGGTTTCCTTCTCTAAGGACTCCTGCATCACGAAGGAATCAAGCCTCCAAGAAACACCAACATGACAAGACTGGGCTAGAACAGACAGTATCAGAAAGGAAAAAGCTCCCGCAAACATTTTATTCAATTACAAATCAAATTCGCTTGTTTTCATACTCTAAAGAGCCAGTGCTCACCTATCCATAAACTTTTACTTTACTCTAATCATATTTATTTAGAGGAACTTTTAGGTATCTTCATCTTAGCTGTTAGAATGTCTTCCTTCCTTCTTCCTAAACTTTGCACTCTTTTTCTACATTTTCTCTCAGACAATTGTGACTCGCTGACAATAAAAGTACGAATGACTCCAACTTTTCATGCAAAGTTCTTCCCAAGTTCCAAGCTCTGGACCAGATGTTATCATGAAGGTGGTAACTCACCAGTGAGGTTCACCCTTGATAAGCCTGCAGTGTGATGATGGACACACAACACAAAGTCAAGGAATGGTAAGTAAGATTCTAGAGGCTACCTTAGGAAAAGCATTCCCTGATTTCTCCAGGCAAAGCAAGCACTATTCCTCTTCTGAGAGCCAACACTCAAATTATCAGGCAGCTTGCTGTATGTGGGTAAGGTACATGGACTCTGGAGTCCAACTACCTGTTTGGTCCACCATTTACTTTGTGAGTGGCTTTCAAGTTACACATCTGTAAGAAGGGTTCCTCATCTCTTAGAATTAGTCCCCTTATACTGTTGTCGTACAACTGCTTTGTTCTGCATCAATGGCAATGGCGAATATAAAATGAGGATGCTAGTTATAACAACTCTCATGGGATTACCACAATAATCAAATTAACATGAGCAAATTCTTAGAACATACCAAGGACACAGTGAATATACAAGTTTGTTATTGTGACTATTTTACATAATCCTTTTCCCTCAAATTTGAATCTGATTACAAAAATTCTTTCTCATTCACTTATGATTTACCCCCTTCTAATTCCAACAACTAAAATGGTTCAGGGCACAATGTAAATGCTTATTCAATGTCTTCTGATGAAGCAATAAGTGAATCCGTCAAGTAGGACTGAGAGGGACTAGAGATCATAGCACAGTGAACCAACAGGTCAGATTTTTTTTTTTTTTAAACAAAGAAGATAGACCACAAATATGGGCAAGTATCAAATGTCCAGAAAGGAATAGGGAGAGCTTTTAAACTGTGAGGGACTTATAGAAAGAAAGAGCAGGGATACAAGGTTGGCCAGGGCATCCGGTTCTACAAAAATGACTTGTGTGCTTAAGAAAAGACATCTTTCTGGGCCAAAGCAGTTCCTCAGAGCCTCTGCTAATGACAGGAAACAAATCACAGTTAGCCTTCACTTGCCAAGGATTGGAAGCCTTGGGCAGTGCACAGCCTATGTAACCATCTGAAGTAGACCTGAAGTGGCTTCCTCAAAGACAGAGGAGGACTTCATTTTTCAGTCAGGTTCTCAGGACCTGAGTTTACCTGGTTAAGTGGCCACCAACCACAAATACCCTCCTCACCACTCCAAGCAGCCTCATTTACCTCCTTCGTTCCAGACCCCAAGCAAGTAGAATAATACATCACAGGGTTTGAATCTCACCTCTGCTGCTTAACTTGACCTTGGGCAAGTATGGTCTCTGCACTTTACCTTCCCCATTTGGGAAGTAGTGAGGACATCTGCCTCATGGTCACTGTGAGAATACTGAATAATCCTGTGTCAGGTTGTCAGCACAGTCCCAGGCCCCAGGCAATACCGAGTGAGGGGCCCCTGTTGCCATTCACCCTGCTGGGTGACACATTTCCCATATGAAGCAGTTTATGTCCCTTGAGGATATCAATTAAATATATTCTCACTTTATTTTAGATAGTAAAACCTTTTCAGCTACCTTTTCAGCTAATAAAATCCTAATATACTATTTTTGAGCAACAAACTAAGAGAAAGAATTTAGATTTTTATATGTTCATAATGGCAGAGACTCTTAACCTCTGAGAACCCTAGAAGATGGTTGAAATTATCTTCTCCAATTGACAAATGGAGGAACGGGCTCAGAAACAGGGAAGAACTGGCTGGAAGGTGTAAAGGAACAGTAGCAGAGTTGACTGAGGCAGATACAAGTTTTGAGGGGTCTGAAGCGTATAGAAATGAAGAAAAAAGAACATGAGTTCTTTCTATAGAAATGAACAGAACTAGGCAAACACTTTGGAAGGATCCTGTGCAAGTGACAGGTCTTTCTGAGGCTTAGTTCTGTGTGTCAACTTGATTGGGCCATGAGATGCCCAGATAGTTGATTATTTCTAGTGTGACTGTAAGAATGTTTCCAGAAGAGATTAGCATCTGCATTGATGGATTCAATCAAGTAGACTGCCCTCCTCACCCCAAATGGGCACCATCCACTCCATTGAACACCTGAATAGGCACAGGTGAAGGAAGGTTGGGTTCGCTCTCCCTCTGCCTGACTCCATGAGATAAGACATCTTCTACCTGTGAACCTCCCAGGTCTTCAGGGTCAGACTGGAATCTAGACCAAGGGCTCTGTGGCTTTCAAACTACACCGAGAACTTTCCCAGGTCTCCAACTTTCAGATGGCAGATAGTAGGAGTAACCTCCCCAAATGTGAGCACCAATTTCTTATGCCAACTCTCCCTCCTCTTCTCTCCATGTAGCTGCCACTAGTTCTTTCTCTGGAGATCCCTACCCAAAACAGCCTTGAAGCTTCTTTAAATTTTATTCACTCCAAGACATTTCCTCCTCTAGCTG
This sequence comes from Glaucomys volans, assembly GCA_020662805.1. Classification (NCBI taxonomy): domain Eukaryota; kingdom Metazoa; phylum Chordata; class Mammalia; order Rodentia; family Sciuridae; genus Glaucomys; species Glaucomys volans. The sequence goes on from JAJEJO010003416.1 coordinate 5,021, forward strand.
AGGTTAGAATTTATTACATTCAATGCAATATTTATGGAGTGTGTGATGGCCTATGCTAAGCGCTCTATACAACATAGTTAAGTTGGGAAGTATCATCCCATCCTCCTTAGTAGTAGGTATGATGGCTACTTTGTCAACTTGGCTGGATTGTAGTGCCCAAATATTTAATCAAATACTGATCTAAGTATTGCTGAGAAGGTATTTTGTCCACATAGTTAACATCTACAATTAGTTGACTATAAAGTAGGTAGGCCTCATCTAATCCATTGAAGGCCTTGTAAGCAAAAATTCAGGCTTCCCAAAAGATATTCTGCTTCTACACTCCCAAATCAATACCTGAGTTTTCAGCCTGCTTTTCTCCCGTATATAGGCTTCAAGATTTGCCTTTGCTACAACCACCTACCAATTCCTTAAAATCTATTTATATTTAAGTAGAAATCTTTTCATCTTTATAAATAAGTTGCACATAAATTTTATATAAACATGTGTACACGCACACACACCAAATTCCCCCTTACAGTTTCTTTTTCCACAATTTGTTAAATGGGATCCAAAAACTTGGAAAATTCCCAAAATAAACAATTTGTAATTGTTACACTGGTGCGATCCTCAGTACTGTGAAGGAATCTCACACCATCTTATGCAGTATCTCGCTCTATCCCACCTGGGACATCAATCACCCCTCTGTCCATACCCACCGCTTAGCTACCCCAGTTATCCAACCAACCGCCATTGGGATCACCACGCTTCTTGTGTTCAAGTAACCCTTATTTTACATAATCATCTCAAAGTGCAAGAGTAAAAATGCTGATAGTTTGCTCCAAAAAGAAGCTGAAAAGTGGGTCCTCTGACGACCAGCTCGCCATCACAAGAAGGGCGAATACAGTATAAGATACTTAGAGAAATACAGATCATATTCATATAACTTTTATTATAGTATATTATTATAATTGTTCCATTTGCTGTTAATCTCTTGCTGTGCCTAATTTTTAAACTTTATCATAGGTAAGTAAGCATAAGAAAAAACATAGCATACTTAGGTTTTGGTACTATTTGTGGTTTCAGGCATCTATTGATGTCTTGGATGCATAAGGGGGCATCAGTGTACACCTCTCCTATCGGTTCTACTTCCTGGAGAATCCTGACACACGGATCTTGCTCCTTCTCTGGGGAATACAAGTGGTCTGGTCTTGTATGTGCTGTATTGTTTTAAAAGAATTCAAGCCAACATTTAAAAATTCATGGGCTGGGGTTGTGGCTCAGTGGCAGCATGCTTGCCTAGCACACGTGAAGCCCTGGGTTCAATCCTCAGTACCTCCTAAAAAAGCAATAAAATGAAGTATTGTGTCCACTTACAACTAAAAAACAAACAAAAAATAATAAAAACTCATTAGGTTGCACATCAAAAACTAGATTTTCCAGTTTCCTTTGAAGATACTGGGGCATCCAGAAACACCTTGGGGGTGGGTTTGGATGCTACTCCTTTCCAAAGGAGCTGGTGGTCACCTGTCCATCCTCACCCCCACCTCATCCTCTTATCCCAACAGTCTTCTCATTTCATTAAGGTGATGATTGTGCTCAAGCACTTCAGTTTTCTGGTGAAATCAAAGGATGCATTTGAATTCCTCTTACCAGCCAAGAGACAAACAAGGTTAGAGCCATGGAGCTGTTGGCCTGTGGGCTGGGCTCAAGACTCCAGGAAGGAAGAACCCAGTTCCTTTACATCTTTGTTCTCTTCAGATCCCAGCAGGAGCTAATAAGGACTTGGCTGACTTGCTGCTCCCTTCTCTCCAGCCCCTTCATTAATCATTAGCAGAGTCAAACAGAATAGGCTCAATATATATGTATATATATCCATTTTTCTAATCACTAGCAGTTCCTGCAACAGATTCAATGGGAGCTTGAATAAAAAAATCTTGGCTAAGAGGACAATTAGGGATTATGTGGGGTTTTCAGTTTTAAGTTCCTTCCAGCTAACCAATATGTAGATGGTGCTAAAAATCTGTCATTAATAGATGTTTTTAACATCGATATTCTGGTAGAGAGGAAAGACCATAATGAGTTACCCGTATGATTATGAAGCCACCTGAAAATAGTAGAAACTGGGATCAAATGTACTCATCAGAAAGAGAAAACAGGTTTTCATACTACGACAGAGCTACATTTTGGCCAACAGGCTTTAACAGGGCATTATTTACACATTCCCTTTCTGCTTTGGCAATCATAATACTTAGCAATGAAATCTTGAATTTCTATCATGGTCATTACAAGACTATACAGTGCCTGTATGCAAATGAGATAAAACTATGTGCTCTAGAGTTGGTACAAGGTACCTGTCCACTGGGAAGAAAAGTCCCAGGGACACACAGCTTGGCCAATGATCAGTACCATTATTCCAGGGAAAGGAAAGGCACCCTTCCAGGGTAACTTCTGAATCTGGGCTATCAAAACCCTTGACCACCTCTATAATGACCATCTTTCTGTTATTCTTGCTATACTGAATTACAATTGCCAGCTTAGATACCCAACTACCGCATGGCATCACATATACTCCTTGAGGGCAAAGAATTTCCACCCACTACCACTGGGGCAGCCACCTATGAGGCATCTAACATTTGCTAAAGTGAATGAAGTTTACTTATGTTTACCATTCTGTCTTAAATTATGGTTTCCCCTACTAAAAGAACATACCACTAATACCACAGGAAATGGGCAAAACTGAGTGAAACAGAACTTGAAAGAAAAAAATCCTCAGTTGCGAAATTGCCCAAGATATTAAGAAGGTCACTCCTGGGATTATATATTGTTCATTCACCCAGCAAGAGGCTGACCACTGAGAAAAGGGGAAAATCTCTCACACGGGGATACCCAACATTGCATTGAAGAGAAACAGGAAGGGACATGACAAAATATTCTGACCACACTGAGATGCAATCCCAGAGATCATCTTCCTTTTCCAGGGGGTTGTGAATCACTGCAAGACACCAGAAAGGATCCAGTTCTCTAATAGCCTGAAGGGCAGGAAGGCGAAGAAGAGAAGGGACAGGAAAGAAGAGGTAGAAGCCAAGAGCAAGAATGGAAGCCTTTACAAGATATGGTCTACAAATGCATGTGGCTGGTTACATAGAACTACTTGAATCACCAAGACCATTACATTCTTTTTCCCATGAGAGAGACTTACAGGGGAGTCAAAATCAAAGGTTGCTGGTGACCAGGGAATATAAGCAATAGTCTTTGAAAATATAAAAGGCCACATATGAATTGGTTCCTGTTTATCTCTCTCATCCTATATTGCTCACTCTTCCCTAGCCCACTAGCCCCTTCCTGTAATTCAACCACACTTAAGAACTTAATGTCAGCTGCTTCTTCACTCTGAAATGCCACTGGCTGAGATCTTTTCCTCACTCCTTTGTATTTTTCAGGGGCAGGGGGGGATTGAAGGGAAGTACTGGGGATGGAAGCTAATGTCTCATGCATGTTCAGTATGCACTCTCACTTAACTACACCCTCTTTCCCACCTTCAAATTTCACCCCCAGAGAGACCTTTCTGACTATTCAGTCAGTTGTCTTTCCCCATTTCCTTTGTTTTGTTTGGGGGTTTTGGTGGTTCTGGGCACAGAACTCAAGGACTTGTGTGTGCTAACCTTGTGCTACACCATGAGCGACATCCCCAGGCCCCCACATTACCTGTGTATCCTATTTAACATTTCATTTTTCACCAACTAAAATTATCTTGATTCTTCATTTGTTCATTTCTTCATTATTAATTTATCTGTTAGGTTCCAAGCAAGAAGTAGATAATTACAAAAAAAAAAAAATTAGAAGGTTTCAAAATCACTTAATGAAGAAGATATTTACAAAATATGAGGGCAGAGTGTAGAGAACCCACAGGGATAGGGCGGTGCCCAGGGCCTAGGAGCAGTGAAGTCACTGGCACCCAGGCCTGGAGGGGCAGGGGAACGAACAGATGCTGACACAAGAAGAAGCAAAGTGTTTTGAATCGCAAGGACCCCTGGCAGGAGCTGTGATCTTCAAATTCTGATTGACTCAATCATAAGAGACCCCAAAGAGAAGAAGCTAGAGAATAAATGGAACAGATTTCATCCTCCCTTGACCTCTGAACTCCAGCAATAGGTCCAGATTTGCCAAACCTAAGAAGCAGAGGGCAAGGAATCTGCTGATGAAGGCCTGGGCTCAGTTTTTCGGTTTAAGTGTCACACAGTAGATGTTTCAGGCCTCATGAGCAGGAGGGTCTTTGTGTCAGTAACTTAGTTCTGTGGTTTTGGGGCAGAAAGCAACCATAAAAAAAAAAAGTTATCAAATGTGTATGACTCAATGCCAGTAAGACTATTAAAATTTCAGTTTATAAACCCAAATTTGAGTTCTAATTTTCAGATGTCATGAAATGTTCTTTCAATTTTTTTTAAAAATCCATTTAAAACTACAAAGATTATTCTTAGCTTGTGATCATATTAAATCAGGCACTGAGCCAGATCTGAGCCTTTGGGGTCCCTGATCTAGACCATTCAGGTCAGCCTCCCAAGGCAGAGTTGAGGACTGAAAAGTTGGTTCTGAAGTAGCAACAGAAAATGTCAGCACCTCTATCTTCCCACGATGAATCATAAATACCAGGAAAGCAGTAGCGTTGCTATTATTCCCAGCACATTGTTTAGGGCCTAGAATATACTAAGTACTCAATAAAATTTTGCTGAATGACTCACTGCATGAGGTTTCTGTTCATTATTTCATTGTATGGTCAAAATAATGTCAACTATCAAAAGTCTTGAAGCCTCACTAAATCCCTATCCCTTAAAATACTCCTGGGGCAGTATCACTTAGCATTTTAGCTTTTATTATACAATCAAACAGATCCTGCAATGGATGTGGTGTGCTCAAATGATGTAAGTGGGGTAGAGGCTCCTTAATATATTGCCCATCAGAGTCCCAAGGCACATCATCCAAAGTCTGATTTCAATAGGAAATGATATGAAGGGAGAAAAAAAATACTTTCCTTTGCCGTTAGCTGAAGGCAGCTCTGGGACTAAGCCTGAGGGACTCTGTATGCTGGACTATTGATTTACTTTCTAATCAAAATGGATAAATGCACCCAGGCTGCAGCTAGACAAAGAATGATGGACACAGGAGGGGAGTTCTGGATTACTTCAGGTCTTTCTGCTTTTACCCCGGGAGCAGCTCTGGATCCTGGGCATGTGGATGCTTCCTGGTGCTGGGTGAAGAATACTGCTATTTAATAGTACCCTTCAGCCACCCAGGGAAAACCCAAAATTTGTAGCAATATGGAAAGTTTTTGCAGGAACTCCCTGTTAAACAGGAATCTACCTCCTGAATGAACAGGGTGGTGGTGGTGGGGGGAGACATGTCTAACTCATACCATTATTAAACACTAAAGAGTTTTAAGTAGTAATAAAACAATAGTGAGCAGTTTCACAGCACTTGAGTGCCATGCAGTGTTCTCAGAGATATATGCATACATGTAAACCCATTTCATCCATCAAAATTATATGAGGTAGGAACTATTATGATGCCCATTTGGCAGATTGGAAAACAGAGGCACAGACTATCCAGCAACCTTCCAAGAGTATTCAGCTAATAAGTAAGAAACAAGCAGGCATCAGAGCCCAGGCAATCTGGCTCCAAGCAACTTCACTTTTCTACACTCAATAATCAATCCACTAAAATTCTGTTCCAGATGCTTGTAGTACAAGGCAACGTTATCATTCATGGACTTGGAAGCATTTATGTCAAGATCCAACACAACAGGTAAATAGAACTAGGCTGAGAGATCACACATCATGCATCACCTTTGCAGCAGTACCTTCATGGCTGAATGCCGTTCAGCAAGTGTTTATTCAGTGTCTACTTTGCATCCTGAAGGATGTGAGGTACCTCTGGGAACACAAGCAGAATGTGACAAGGGTCCAATTTTAAGAGCAACACATGTGAAACTGGAAAATGTAAGACCCAAGAAAATCAACAAATGCCAAGCACTGCACTTATTTAAGAATTAATCCTCCTTTAAGATGAGTGTCAAAGAACTTTTCATTAGTAAAAAGTTTTAAAACATCATGCTGTACTCCATAAGTATGTACAATTATTTTAATTAAAAAAGTTTTAAATGTAAAAACCCACAAGTTTGAATAAAATGGTTCCCAGATAGGATAACCAAGTTATACACAATTAATCAACACAGTCATATAAAATGTTCCTCAAGTGTACATCTTAATTAAACTCAGTAACTTGGGGATAGGCTGCTTGCAAATAGAAAAAAAAATTGAAACATTTTAAAGTTATATATATATATCAATAGGACCCAAAAGAATGAACAGCTGCTATTATTCTGTTGTAATACAAAAATTAATTCAACTATATCTAAATTCTTCTATAAAGAGTCAGAAGTGTTTGGGGAAACTGAAGGAGAGGGTGTTCAATGAGGGAACTCACTCCCAGGATCTCTCTCAGGATTGGCAGGATTGGCAGGTGGGGATGATGCGCGGAAGTTATTTTCTTGGAATGGAGAGAACAACGGGTTCATCTTAGGTTCATCTACTGCTAAGAACCCAAGAGGGCTTCATGTTTACACATGGTAGGCCCTGGGTATTTTAGTAGCTCCATGCAGACTATTCTATACCAGTAAGTCTCCAAGAACCTCCTCCAAACAGCCTTCAAGTTTGTTTATAAATATACACCTAAGTGGATTTATTATAGAAATTGGCACAAGCAATTGTGATGGCCAAGAAGTCCCACAATCTGCTATCTATAAGAGAACCAGAAAAGCTGGTAGTGTAACTCAGTCCAAGTCCAAAGGCCCAAGAATTAAGAGAACTGGGGGATGGCAGGGAAAGGGGGTTAGCAATGGTTTAAGTCCTGTTCTAAATCTGAAACTGAGTGAAAACCAGGAGCTTATGTTAGAAGGGAGAAGCTGGATACCCCAATTTAAGCAGTAGGCAAAATTCAGCCTTCCTCTGCCTTTTTGTTCTACTTAGGCCCTTTGTAGACTAGATGGTGCCCACCCACATTGGAGAAGGCCATCTGTTTTACTTAATTCCCCAGTTTATATGCCAGTCCATTCTGGAAGTATCCTTGTAGACACCATTAATGTTTCACAAGCTATATAGCTATATTTCAGCCCAATCAAGTTGACAAAAAATTAGCCATTACAAGTTCACCCCTTAATTGGGTATCTATGTGTCTTATTAAGCCATAGCTAACTCCTAATCAAGACAGTAACAAGATAATACTGAAACAACCATTTTGTACAACCAAAATTCAACTAATCAATACCTCAGAAGCAAGAGTCCTTGAGTGATGTTTACTCATGTCTTGATGGTTTATAACTTATAATGTAAAATACATGTGTTCCTCAAATTATGATGAGTTATGTACCAATAAGCCCAATTTATGTTGAAAATATTGAAGTTAAAAATGAGTATATGATACACCTAACCTACCAAATAAGCAGAGCAATCCACTAAACTGCTGAGTGTTGGTGGTTACCTTCATGTGGCAGACTGGGGGCTGCAGGTAGCTGCCATTGCCCAAGATCAGAAAACAGTATCAATATTGCACATCGCTAGCCTGGGAAAAGATCAAAATTCAAAGTCCATTTTCTACTGAATGAGTATCAATTTCACACTGTTGAAAAGTAAAAAAAAAATCTAAATCTAACTATCACTAACAGGTGGTATGGCTCAAATATAGTTTAACTGTGTCACCCAAAGTTTCATGCTTTGGAGGCTTGGTCCCCAGGGTGGTTGTATGGAACCCGTAAAAGTTAAGGCTTGGTAGGAGCTGATAAGGTCATTTGGGAACATGTCTTCCACAAAGGATTATGGGAAACTGGTTATTGTTCTCTGGCTTCCTAATTGTGGATATGATGCTCCTGCCATCATCCTGAACCAATGAGGCCACTTAATCTTGGACTTTCAACCTTCAAAACTAAATAAATCCTGTTACATAAGGGAACAAGATAGACAATATTTGCCTAATATATGTATATATCAACATGAAAGTATTCATAACAAAATGAGAAAATATTAATGAAAAATATAGTCATCATTCCTGTCATGTGGTTATAGCAGTTATCTATAACCACTCTCTATTACTACTCATTCTGTATGTTCTGTACCTTCAGCAAGAATGTCAGTTAGTCAAGGTTCATTGCCTGGTGGAGTAACCCAGACCTTCTGCAGGGTCTGAGGCACAAGCAGTCTTGCCTAGGTTGGGTAGTGGTGGTTTTCTACTGACTTGAATCACAAGGCATGGTAATACCAAGAGGCCTGCAGAGATCTCCTGAATTCCAGACAAACATTTCTTCATGACCATTGAAAAGTAATCCAGTTTCCCCTTGGTGGTCCAGATCAATCATCATAGTCCAGCTCTCCCTTTCTGCCTGCTGATTTAGATGGCCAAGGAGCCCAAAGTGGCCCAGTGGCAGTCTTAACTGCCACTTCAATGGAGCCACTGTTTTCTCTCCTAGTGGAGAATTTCCTCTCTGGAGAACTAATACCTCCAGGCCAGCAGAGCACAAAGCCTCAGGAACAGGAAGCAAACATTTAAGGGTAATAGTAAGTGATTTTCTCATGTCCATCATCGATTTCTGGACTTTGAATCCTACCTATGGAGAAACAATACTACATACTAGACATCCATTCAGAGCACCATCTCCTGCGAAAGGCCTGCAAGGCCTCGCCACTCAACTAGCTGTTGTGAATGAATGAAAATGTCCCTCAGCCAAATTTATACTGGGGACTCCTCCAGTGCCACTTCTTCTGCCCATTCTTCTTTGTGCCCTACCTCATCTACCTTGCCCATAACCATTCTTGTTCATTGAGTACACAATTGGATTTAGCTAGTTGTCTGATATTCTTCTTAGAGACCTTGCTTCTAAGGTCTCACCCTTTCCCTGTGACACTTTCCTAAACAAAGTTACCTGACTAAGAACAATTTTGATACTGCTACTAAAATAATGATTTTGTTCATTCCCCCAAAATAAATTAATATTATGCTTGCATACATATACATTGTCAGTATTCTACAAAAGGATACTGATTTTAATAATCAAACAGGATTACATTTGGTTTAATATAATTAAATATGCCATAAAGTCTTTTTTGTACTTAAAATATATATTTCTTTTTTAACATGACAGACTTAGCTTCTTTATAAGAAAATAAACAGCTGATATTCCATATTAACAGGAATTACTTATACCAGTTTTGCAAAATTCACCTGTATAATTATTTGTTTTGGAGAGAAGCATGCTGCTGCTAAACTCGGGCCTAAATTCTACAAGCTTCCTTCTGTGGGAGCATTCTCTGGGGATTTCCTGAAATAGTAGTCTCTCTGCCCTGGCTCTCCTGGGCCTCTGATGACAATGGCCCCTTTGAAGCCCTGAGTCTGTTTAACTCCTCTTCACCAGCCCTTCAGTCCGAAGAATGACTCAAGTGACTTTTTAAATGTACAATGCACCTTTGAAGACACCACAATACATCCAAAGAGTGGAAGATGTCTTCCCAACCAAAGCAGCACATCCTCCTCTTCATCGGGCTTTGTGAGTTTCTGTTCATCTGGCTGAAGACAGTAACATGCAGTTAAAATATCTTAGTTCTGCACTGGGCTTACAGAAATTGTGACAATTCTAACTCACAAGGAACAAACATTTTTACTGAGGAACAGCAGAATAACATAATTTTTGACCCAAATAATAATGTACTTCTGGTGTTAATTTGTTGAGCTTTGTATTGGTTAAGTATTTACAACAGATGAATAATCTTCAATTAATTATAATAAAGTGACCTTGTTTTCAGAAGGACATGGCACCTCATGCAAATAAATATTAGCAGAATTCACCAAAATTGAAAGCTATCCCACTGATATAACTAGAGTGCAAGGAGAATATTCAACATGGAACCATAACCATGGTGGCACAGGTAGGCTTGAGTGGAATAGTTATGAAATAACTGTTAACAGCCCCACACAAGGGCTTAACAATAGATTTATAACCATAAATCCAAAATCTAATATGACCATGAATTCATTCCAGTATGCAATCCGAGATGTAAAAATGGTCTATTTCCAATTCCCAGCGGGGAGCAAGCATCCAACATATATTAGGTATTTTATCACAGAGACTCAAACTGAATCTGACAACTGACTTCACGTATACCATTTCCTACAAGTTCTGAGATGTGGGAGAGGGAAGTTTGCTTTTTACCATGGGAAAGAGTATTCAACTAAGAAGAGAAACCAATTTGTTAATAGGCCTGAGTCTTGATTATCAATTAAACAGACTCTAAAAACATCTAAATAAGACACTAAACATATCTATGCAGATGGTCTCATTTAGTTCCCAAGTCTCAAGAGGGAAAAAAAAAACAACTCTAGCCCATTCAGGGAAATTTCATCTCCTACAAACTGAGAGACATGACATTGAATGTAATTGATCTTTTAAAAAGAGTAACACTGATATTTATATGAGAAATAATTTAAGAATATTGAGTTAGGATGGTGGTGAACTCTAACAGGGATACTGCAATTGGGCTTTTGAAATAAATACACAAATCCTAAAGTTTTTTACTGGCAAAAAATCGATAGCATTCTTGACTTGTGTCATTAAAAAATACTTTGTAAGATGCAGTTATTCCCAATCAAGCTTTCCATTGACTTCAATGGAGCTTCTAAAAGAAAAGCTTCTAAAATTGAAACATTTCTAGGGAGGTTTCCATGTAGCATTTTAATACATTAACAGAAAGATCACAAAGCCTTTAAAAATTCTCCCCGATTCAATCACCAACACAACATTCAGTGCCGTTTTGTCAGAGGTCATGGAGGACAATAGGCTTCTACTTGTTAAGATTTTCTATTACACTAAAATCTTTCATCTTAAATTCACACCAAGAGCTGTTCCAAAATGGTGAAAGTTATGCTCTGAAACATAAAACTTTATTGGCAAAATTAAAATAGAATTTCTATAAGTATGTGAACAATTAAAATACATTTCTCCTAAATGCCTTGTTTATGTGCAAATATGGACTCCTTTTTTACAGCAATGAATGCTTCCCACTGAGTTCTATGTCTGTGAAGCTGGCCATGTGGGACAAGATGAGTTTGGCATGGCTGTTCATGGATTTATCCAGAGTGCCTGCTATAGCTTCCCTGTGCTAGATCAGCAGCATTCTCCTGCACTGGATTTGGAAAGGGCCTGGTACAGAATTGTAGAACTTGGTTTTTGTGGTACTAACTCCAAGAATCCACATAGCTAAGAACCATTAGCTTCCCCATCTTCCAAATCCTCATGTTTGACGTTTGACTTTCCTCCTTTTTTAGCCAAGTTGAGTTACCTAATCGAAAGTCAAGAACAGAGTTTTCCTAGAAGAACCTGAGCAGGATTTTCTTGGTGATGGGGGAGGGGGTAATTTGCCAATCTGGGGGAAAAAAATGAAATTAAAGTCTTACCTTACACCCAAGTAAGTCCCACATAGATTGAAGAATTAATGTATACAAGAATTAATGAACAATACTTAGCTTATTTGAGAAAAATAAATTCTAAGGAAAAAATGGAAAAGAAACAGGAAGAATCTTCCGTTTAAGAATGCAAAAATAGAGTTCTCTTACTACTGAAGCATAACTATAATTAATACCATCTATTTATACCAATTTTACATTCTTAGATCTGAAAATTTATGAAGAACAAAGCAAAACTTGAAAAATGTTTAATACCAACAATGTCAAAAGATAATCACATTGTTTTATTATCCTATTTTATCTTACATAGGATATCATACATATTTTACATTATATGTTACATGATAATGTGTAGAACACCACATATGATATGCTATGCAATATGTTTTTATGCCAATTGTCGTTATTTATGCTATGCAATATAATGATATGCTATGCAATCTGATATGCTATGCAATATAATATGTTTTTATGCCAATTAAGTCTTCTTATTTATCTTGGACATAGTGTATCACACAGGACTGGATGCAGGACCCAGTCAGAGCAACAAAGGAAACTCTAATGGGTTTGTTGCCATGTCTGGCAGCCATCTGAGACCATGAAGGAAGACACTGTGTAAGAATGGAACAAACACACAGAGAACAGAGCTAAGAGACAAAGAGAAACCAAATCCTGAATTGAGCCCTGAAGCCAAATGAGCATAAAGTTAGCCCTACTGGTATTGTTGGGTATTGTATCATTTACAATTGAAAGAGTAAGTAGATACCCCTGTGGTGAGGGGATTGAAAAACATTTCCATGAAGTTAGGTTTCTAATAATCTACAACACTTGTTTATCACTAGTTTCCATTTTCTTAGATTAAACCTATCAGAGTCCCTCTCTGGAGCTATGCACTTACACCTCCATATGTCAATTGGAATAGGAGATACCTCAAGAAAAACCATGAGGAAAAACAAATGGATAGTAGACTATAATACCAGAACCATACAAAACTTTGACCAAGTTTGGGAAAGATAATGTAATTTCTATTGTTTAGGATTTAACCTATTCTCCTCTGAATATACAAGTGTTTAGACGTGACATCTCAACAGAACCCGGCATCTTCCAGAGTTCACTTCGTATTCCCATTCTGGAAACTCCTAGATCTGCAGCTATGACTAGAAGAGTTCAAAATGGCAACTATCTTTCAGCAAAAGGAATTACAGAAATCAGCCCAAGCAAAACGAGGGTATTGCACCACTTCTATTACCAGCTATGTCCTAATCATTGTCTTGAAGGATGGCAATTACACAGTACAGGTGTAATATCAATCAATCAATCAATCAGTAACTTCAATGTATTGACTTCCTATCATGTGCCTGGCATTATGAAATGCTCTGAATTATAATGCATATTAACACCTTATTAAAATGTCAAAGTTATCTTTGTAACATCTCAAATTTGTAGGAAATACCACACAGGCCTCTACTATATCCATCAACCACAAGATCACATTTGACACCATCCATGGGCATTAATTTACAAAGGTACCAATCAGACTTCATGACTGGGGGGCGGGAGTGTGAATATTACCTCAATAACACAGTTTTGTAACTGTTGGTTTTATTATTGGGTCAGAGAGAGAGTGTGTGTGTGTGTGTGTGTGTGTGTGTGTGTGTGTGTTCATTTTCAACTGCAGAAGACTAAGATGTTAATTGCCAAAAGAAGCTTAGTGTACAAAGACCATGATGAGCTGTTTTTTGTTTCTGCGGATGTAAAATTAAACTTCAATATAATTTGTTCTTGTCTGTCTTGCTTTTTTGGCATACGAGAGATAGAGAACAGAAACAAAGGAAAAAATAGCACTATTCCACTGAGAAATTTTCAACAGCTGCTGAGACTGTGGCCTGCCACAAGAAGGGCCAAGTTGTGGAGCACAAAAGTGCCAGAGAAAAAGCAGAGGCTATTTCAAAGAACTCATGATCCTAGGAAGGTGAATTAAAGCATAAGGATTATCAGAATTAAAGAAAGGAGAGTGTATGTGGAAGCGGTTGTTAAGCAGTTGCTCTCAGACGAAAATCGTACCTGCAGTGGACATTTATTGACTGACTAATTTGGCTGCTTAGCATCCAAATGCAGTCTTCTGTCTTGGCGGAATTATGTGCCAGGTGCACCCCAACCTACCCAAAAGGCAGTAATGGAATTCAAGCTTCAGTCGGCAAACACTTTACTGTAACTTCTGTTCTTGAGCGAGGTGACAAGACCATAAATGAAACATTCACATGGATCCTATTGCTGGATGCCAAGAGTTACTGGTTCCTTGTTGGTTGTCAAGCATCATCCTTCAGTCTGTACATTTTAGCATCTGCTCAGTATCCTTTCTCTCAACTCCCTTTTCATTTCCTAACTTGGACAGGAGAGCCATCTGTAGCTTACACCAAAGGCTCTTAACTGATGAAGTGTCCAACTACACCTCAGTGTTTGTCTCTTCTCCAAAATCCATGTCATTCCTTTAAAGGTATCTGGAAGTCACTTCAAAGAGTTGGACAATTTACATGTCAGTAACAAATGCCAAATCACGATTACGAGCATTTACAGTTTATACACCCATTATCCAGAGCTTGGTAGCTCAGAGTAATATCATTTCTTTAATAAAAATATTCCCACAGCCATAATCCATACATATCACCTTGACCTGTGAATTAAAATTTTGCAGTTACATGAAACCCCAGGCTTGAACCTTTCACCAATTCAATGCCATTTCCTTTGAAAAGGGGAAAGAAGGAAAGGTAAATGGGCAAAATGGAAAAAGAGAAAAAATATCAATTACTTTTAACACTTTGTCAGAAAAAAATATATACATGTCCTTAGTTTTTAGCATTCTATTATAATATCAAAAAGTTCTATTTTTGTTCCATACAATTCTATATAATTCATGTCACCAATATCTTTGTTTTGGTAACTTTCCAGTCCATTCCTTTTCTGGGAATGAAACTTGCTCCTAGTGAGACCATGGGAGACCCTGATTGCTAGAAGGGTCTATAGTGAGACCATGACCCTGAGTGCAAGAAGGTAGTTTTTAACAATAAACCATAATTAATAATTATGCTTTGATGGGGAAAATAAAAAGCTCAGAAAGACCTGTCAGTCAGTTCTATTAGCAATGATGAGAGCTGGAATTCACGGTTTGTCTACTCTCTCCTGGGCACAGAGCTGGATGCTTTAAATTCATTCTCATTAATTCCTCATTGACAACCTCAGTAGGGATCATTCTCTCATGTAACTGATAAGAAAATGAAAGAGGCCATTGAAAACCTGAAATTTCAATACCTATTTTCCCAAAATGCTACACTATACACAGCCATCCTTGCTTCAAGGAAACCAGGCCATGCCACCCAAATACCACTCTCCATCATATGGCAAGATTCCCAGACTGCATTCAGAGTAATCAACTAGCAATTAAAGCTCTACAAACCCTTTCAAGTGATGTCATCACTTTCCAGAGAGTTTCAAAAGGATCTCGAACATTTTCCAAAAAGATATGACCAGTCTCACACTGATGACATTCAGTCTGATTCATACCCTAAACCAAAGAGAATGAAGATTATTTATGTAAAAGTTCTATAAATCGAATTCATTATATTATGCTAGCAGCCCTGGTAAGAAGTCAAAGAACCAAACTTGGCCTGAATTGTGTGCCTCTGGTAATTCCAACCGTACAGAGCGCAAGCATTATCCAATATCCTCGAACCAACCAACTAGAAATGTAAGCTTCTGGACCACATTATTCCACCCAGGGAGATGCTGAGAAGTTGCAAAGTTCTTTGGTTTGGATCTTATTCTCACTTGAGTTCTTGGCCTTGGATCTTGGCTAAAATTCAAAGGACAAAAGGAAGGCCAAAAAGGGCAAATAATTCACAGAATATGACAAGCCATACATATAAATACTCAGACTCTGCATCACCAATATAGGATGAAGATATGGTATGACAATGTGCTGATAGGCTGTTTGTATGCAAAAGAAAAGCTTTCACAACTGCAAGGACAAGCAGCCAGAGGGAGCCATGCTTGGATTTCTAATTTTTTAAAGATTTTCTTTTTTTTTATTTTGACTCATTGTACACAAATGGGGTACAACTTTCATTTCTCTGGTTATACACGATGTAGAGTCACACCATTTGCGCAATCATACATATACATAGGGCAACGATGTTTGTCTCATTCTATCATTTTTCCTTCCCCTCAAACCCTCCCCACCCCTCATCTTCCTCTATACAATCCATCTTCCATTCTTGCCTTCCCCCATCCCCCATTATGTATCATCACCCACTTATCAGAGAAATCATTCGGCCTTTGGTTTTATGGGATTGGCTTATTTCACTTAGCATGATATTCTCCAACTCCATCCATTTACCTGCAAATGCCAGAATTTTATTCTTCTTTATGGCTGAATAATATTCCCTCCCTGCACCTAACAAAAGAAAAAGTAGGTCCAAATCTTCATCATGTTGGCTTAGGACCAGACTTCCTTAACATGACTCCCAAAGCACAAGAAATAAAAGCAGGAATCAGTAATTGAGATAGATTCAAACTAAAAAGCTTTTTTTCAGCAAAGGCAACAATTGACAATGTGAAGAGAGCCTACAGAGTGGGAGAAAATCTTTGCCACACGCATTTCAGATAGAGCACTAATCTCCAGAATTTATGAAGAACTCAAAAAACTTTATACCAAGAATACAAATAACCCAATCAATAAATGGGCTAAGGAAATGAGCAGACAATTCACAGAAAAAGATCTACAATCAACAGATATATGAAAAAATGTTCAACATCTCTAGTAGTAAAAGAAATGTAAATCAAAACTACCCTAAGATCTCATCACCCCAATCAGAAAGTCTATTATCAAGAATACAAGCAACAATAGGTGTTGGAGAGGATGTGGGGAAAAGGTACACTCATACATTGCTGGTGGCGTTGCAAATTGGTGCAGCCCCTCTGGAAAGCAGTATGGAGATTCCTTAGGAAACTCGGAATGGAACCACTATTTGACCCAGCTATCCCACTCCTTGGCCTATACCCAAAGGACTTAAAATCAGCACACTACTATGAGGCAGCTACATCAATGTTTATAGAGCTCAGTTTACAATAGTTAGATTATGGAACCAATCTAGGTGCCCTTCAATAGATGAACGGATAAAGAAACTGTGGTATATAAGGAAGGTACTCTTAAAGATGGTTTGGGTGAATTCATTTTATTCTTTCAGAACCAATGTAAGTGGGAGAGCTGTTGAGATGTGAGGTTCTAGAATGGTACTATCCAAGCAATAGCCACATGCAGCTACTGGGCATTGAAATGTGCCTAGTTCAAATTGAGAGGTGCTCTTACGATAAAATGCCCACTGGATTTCAAGAGTAACAAACAAAGGAAATAAAAGGCATTGATTACATGTTGAAATGGTAGTTTTGAGGAATATATTAGGTTGAAGAAAATGCATTTCTAAAATATTTTGCTTTTTCAACTTTAGTGTGGCTACTCAAAAAATTTTAAATACATTCTATTTCCATTGAATAGTACTCCTTTACTGCTGCGATTGGAATTTAGGATCTGTCACTCACCAGCCAGGTCACATAAGTTGTGTGGGTATGCAGTGAACAAGGGCACCTGGCAATAGTGAAACAGGTGCCAAAATTCTTTCTGTGCCCTGCCAGCCAAGCCATGACCAGAGTGCAAGCCATTTCCCAAGTTGCATACAGTGGCACACAGACACAGCATGCAGTGCTGCTTAGAGCTGCCTGACTTTGGGAAGATATTACCCTTTCTTATTCTACTCATCTATAAAATGGAGAGACCCTCCATAGGACTTGCAAAGATTAAATGAAGTACAAAGGCCTGGTTCAGCATCTTACAGTAAAACCCAATAAACACCTGTTGTTATTAACATGAATCATCCCCAATTTTGGATCTTCCACAGAAAGTTTTCAGAAACATTTTAATTTATTATACTGGTTATTTTGGTCAACTTTTTGTTTGCTGTGACCAAAAGATCTGAGAAGAACAACTGAGAAGAGAAAAAGTTTATTTTGGCTCAAAGTTCCGTCCATGGTTGGCCAACTCTAAAGCTCTGGGGTCAAGGACAGGCAGAACATCACGGCAGAAGGGAGTGGCAGAGGAAAGCAGCTCAGGATTTAGTGACAGGAAACAGCTCAGCTCACCATGCACAAAATATAAACCCAAAGGCATACCCCAGCAACCCAATTCCTCCAGCCATATCCTACCTGCCCATAGTTACTGCCCAGTTTATCTGTATCAGTGGATTAAGGAAAACATTCATAATCTAATCATGTCACTTCTGAACATTCTTGCAGTGTACCACACATGAGCTTTTGGGGGACCCCACCTCATATTTAAACTATAACAATGGTCCCTTGAGCACTGATGAATGGTTCCCCAGCTCTAACATCCATGTTTAAAAAAAGAAAAAAAAAAAAAGAATGATTAAGCATACCTTCCCACAATCGACTAACAAAATGGAATTGACCCAAGAAGCTGCAAGCATCAGATTTCACAAGAAACTTTGCCACTCCTATTAGGAGAGAAGTATTAGCAATAAAAAGATTTTTTAATGAGTAAAAAGGAAATCTAAAAGAAGAGAAGGAATGCCAAATTATTCTTCATCAGTTTAATGTTGACTGCATCTCTTTCTCCCAAAATGAATGCCAGGTGTATAAGAAGGATAAAACTTTCAATTAAGCTGCTACATAAAGATTAAATGACCTTTAAAACAACTAGTATACTTGGAAAGGCAATTAATCATCATTAGAGTATGTGTCAAGCTCAATCCAATGGTATGAGGCCTCAGCCTGGGCACACCATTAAAAAGGTGGGGATATGTCACTTCCAAGCACAAAGTGGAGAAGGTCAGCTAGATGAGGCAGGAGTACAAGCGCCCATCAGCCTGTTTTCCCACCATGTGGAAATGAGCTACTGGACACCGAGTTCATTAAGCTGTAAGCCCAATTACTATCACATGGCATCAACCGTATTGCAATTACAGTCCTTGCGAGCGGCAGCCAGCCACCGTTTTCGGTGGAGAAACACTGGTTTGGACAAGGTTTATAAATGATTTTCATTAACTATCATTTACCATTAGGGCAAATAAAAGCACTAAATGCCCACTTTGCTGTAGAGAATGACCTTTGGCCCGGATTGTCTCTCTAACCGATGAGGGCTAAATGTATTGTGACAGCTCCTAATCACATTTAGTGCAGCCCATGATTTGATGGCACTGGGTGTCCCATCAACTACAGACAGCCCTGGCAAGGCCATTATATTCTGCTTCCTTTTAGAGATATGCATATTAGGATCTTGGGGAATCAAGAAATATAAGCCTTTCTCAATCATCCACAGTATATTTCAATAGCTTAAAAAACGCATAGAGTTACATCATTACCTACAAAGAATTGCTTGCAATGAGAACATATTTCTCTTCTTTATAATTCAGGCTTATATGCCTAAAATGCATTAATCCGATCGGCCAAATCTAGTACGATAGATAAGAACCCAGTCCTCCTAACTCGCCAGTCAGAAACAATCCTCTCCAAAATCCACACATAATATTTTGCAGCTCAGCTTCATCTCATAAAAAGTTAATACAGCTGTGTGATATTTAATACCGAGGCACTGGGGCCTGATTTTGTACTAATCCAGGATAACACATTTCACAGAAACGTCAAGGGGAAACACTGGGAAGTCAAGACTCCTAACATGAAAATGATTTACTCTGGAACTCTAACTCCCCGATTTGTACAAAAACAAGTAAATGGCTGCCCGACATTCAAAATAAGGTACTAAATGAGGAGTTTGACTCCACATTACCATAGGTAATGGCTTTCTCCTGAAAGAGATTGGATCATACACGTCAAGTCTGTCTACCACACCACCGCAAACAGGTTATAATGGCTTCTAAGCATATAGTCTGAGACCAAGAAGCAAAAGACATAGAAGATTTGCAAAGTTATGCAAAAGTAATTCTCTAATAAAAAGCCAAACGGCAGCTGAATTAAATACTGCACATACAGTGTGGCCTGAATGCAGGTGCCAGTTATTACCAATTGTCTTTGCAACATAAAGGGACTCTTGTTCTTGCTTCTTTGTTCTCTGCAAGCACAGCCTCTCATGTCAGGGAAAGCAGCAAGCTAGCGCTCACTCTCTGCTCTACAGGAAAGTGAAACATATTTGTGAAAAATTCAAGAAAAGGCAAGGCTTTTTAATCTCAACAAAAACATTGAGGGAAAAGAAAGAAAAACCACAGCAATAGAGGACACTTTAGTCTTTCAGACGTTAAAAATAGATGGTTTACATGGACAGGTCCCATTTCTGCCGACTTTTGGCAGGAAGTCATGGTTTATCAACACCAAAAGAGTCTAAATGATTTCTAGCTGAGCTACATGGGCGTTCTTTAAGGAAAAATAAGTAATGAAGTCTCCTCATCATTCTTTTATTTTGAACCTGTGAGAACTTAGAAATCAGCGAAAATGTTTTCCTCTATGAACAGAACTTTTAAAATCAGGTGTGAAAAGTCACTTTAAAGAGACATAAGAGCTCCTATGTGAAGAAAAGAGCCATTGGGGTTGAGGCTTCAATGATGAAGATAGGTTCTCAGGGGCCCAACCCTTTGTTAAACTGTTCACTCATACATCTGTTTACAGGCAGGCAACATGAGCCACAGTGAGGCAAGTAACTTGCCCCAGGTCACATCAGGCAGTCACAGTCTATAGTGGCCTCCCAACCACAGCTTAGGGAATCTGGTCCTAGCAGCAGACCTTGTTCCTTTGTGGAACTGATGTAAATCAATGATCCTAGCCTCATGCCACTGAATATTTGAATTCTGTAACTCACTCATCTCAGCTGGTTGGAGCCTCAACTAAAAAATGAGTTGTCACTACTACCTGTGCCTACCAGGAGTAAGGGTTGACTGGTGACATACATCTACCCCCTTGGCCAGCAGGGTTTGCTGCCCTCATCAGTTGGTTTTCTGGTATTGTACATCAGGATCAGGAGTTTATGAGTCCACAACTCATAGAATCAAAACCTACCAGCACACTAGCTCTGTGGAATTGGGCTCAAAATGAGACAATACACAAAGTAAATTCCATCCTGTAGTATGATTCCCTGCAAGCATGGGGCAGAATATTCTGGACATTTCCACTGGTCATGTTAGACCCCTTTTAGTTAAATCCACACAATTATACAACTCATCATCTCTGATGTCTCAGTTTCCCCAAACTCTTAAAACTGTACAAAATAAAATGAATCTCCATGAATCTACATCATGCACAACCATAGAAATGAAAAACTGTACCCCATTTGTGTACAATCAAAAGTCTGTAAAAAAAAAAATAATAATAATTAAATAAATAAAAGCCTAAGGTCATGTAGTTAACCTATGAATAGCTCATTACACTATGTTTTAACGCTACCTTTACAAAGGGATTCCCCTGAACACGGCAATTCAGGACATGCCTTATTTGTAGTTCATGCTACTGTGCACTGTGGATATGAATTACAGAGTCTATTGTGCTGCCTTTATTTTTTTTACTTCAAAGTCACTGAAACTAAAAGCTCTGCTCTCTTTCTTACCATTACACATTTATGAACAAGGCACCATTGGAAATAAAATATTCTAAATGTTTCTTCAAATAGATGGTCCATGCTTTAGCAAATCCAGGCGGTTTCACTAAATCCATTTTGCTTTGAAGAGAAAGTGCTTTTAAATTTGATAAAATGGGTCACCTGCAACTGTGTCATTTCCTAATTTATTCAGTGCCTTCACCTTGACATGCCCAGGCATAGTTCATAAGATGATCCTGGCAAGAGTTTAAATGAGGAAGAAAAGGACCTTCAATAATGCTTGGAAAACCGAGTCGTCAGGCCAACCCCAGGTGGGTATTGCAGCGATACTATGATCCAGACATTCTGATTAGCAATTCAAGCCTGACCACTACATGATGAAGGTGGAGTTCCCATTGCCATCTACAGAGCAGGACTAACTTCTGTGAAATTCAAAGTCTTGCCAGGGTTAACTGGTTAGCCATCCCAAGAGCTGGGACCTGAACTCAGGCTCTGACTGTGACCTGTCTCCTTAGTTGTTTTTCTTAATGCCTCCTAGGGTCCATTGTATAATAAAGGACAATACAAATGTAAAATACATCACTCACCATGTATTATGTATTCAGGCTGCAGTTATTTTGCGTTGTTAATTCCTACTTCATTAAATGAGGCAAAATGAAACATAGGCCCTTGAGTTTAAAAAGTTTAAAGATCCTCCTTGCATTGGTATGATTCCTGTTTATTCCTTGAAACATCACATGGATTGAGCAATGACACCATAATAGTGTTATTATAAGCACTCAGAGCATAAGTGCAAGCTCAGAAGATCAAGGTTCAAAACCCAAATCGGCAACTTACTAGCAAGATCTTGGGCAAGTTGTTCAATTTTCTAAGGCTTCATCTCTACAGGGTCCCCACCTCATAAGAGGTCAGTAAGAATTCATGGAATGACACATCAATAGTGCTTGCAAAGGTAAGAATTCTCTGAATGTCAGCTATTATTTTCAACCTGGCCTCCTCCTCTCATTAGACTCCAACTCCTTTTGTGCAATTACGTCTATTGATATGTGTGTTCATTTGAGGAGGATGCATACTAAACAATACCCAGGAGACTTAAAATAGTATTACCATGAAGTCCACAATGCACCTCTCTTACAAGTACATTCACCATCATTTTTCCAGCAATGGTAATACCCAGAGCTGTTCAAAGCTTTTCTGTTTTCCTGTTTTTCCTTTCATTTATTGGAGCATTTTTTTCTGTTAATGAACTCCTTCCAGAAGCTGATTTTTTGGATTTTTTAAAAATCCAGGTCAAGCTTCCCTAATCCAAAATCTCAAACGCTCCAAAATCGGAAACTTTTTGAGCACCTTGACATTCAAAAAGTTTCTGGTTTTGAAAAACCTCTCAGATCTCTAAATTAAGAATGCTGTAATGGTAAAGTCTATGCAAATATTCCAAAATCTATTCCAAAGACTCTGAAATCTAAAGTACTTCTGGTCCCAAGCATTTCAAATAAGGAATATTCAACCCATATATGTCATTTTCCAAAATTCTCTATACTTCTCCCTGGACTACTTTACAACCCTTCTAGCACATAAGTAGCTTCACGTTGTCCCTGGATGACCTTCAGCAAGTGCTGGTCTCCTCCCAATAGCACAGCTCTGGCTCTTCTCTAGCTGCTCCCTTAAAAATGACTTCATTTCTTCTTCATTGCCCAACCCTAGCCTGTGATAAAGTCTCTTCCATGCCCTCGAAATTTCATATTTCCTTTTCCTTATAATATCTGAACAGAGAGAAACCAAACTATAGCTATGGGTTAGCTGTTGAGAAGGAAAAAAAAAAATGATTTAGAGAAATCTTACCAACTCAACTGGTTGAAAAATGAAAAATTCAATCTAAACATTGGGTTGTTTTTATCCCCAACATCATAGCAAATAACTTTCTCTAAAGCCTTAAAACTGTCTTTATTTCTCCCTAGCTACTTTAAGATTATTAAAAAGCCTTTACCATCCCATTTTATTTTTGCCCTGTGGTCTCAGGATCTCATTAGAAATGTTTATTCTTGAGAACATAAGCTTTTGCCATACAGTCAAAAAATATTGAACTTTACTCCTTTAATCACCAATTAGCATTTTTTTTTTGGTCTTTGCTCTGTGTTTATGCACTTTGAGAGTTAGACTTCTTTCCTTGAATAGAGGTTAAGCCCTTTCATGTGGATTTCAAATGGGGGGGAGGAATGAGGTGGAATTCATTTCCTTTTTCTCCCTCCCGTTCGCTTTTTAAATATTTAGGACTTGAGCACCAGACCATTAAAAAGGCATCATTTTATCAAACACAAAAAATGAGTACATGATGTGCCTTCTAACCAAAACCACCTCAACAACAAAACTTCATATTCCATTTCAGGAAGCAAAGGGTCCTGGGAGAGAGAAAAAATGATGATCTACTGATCTGCATGTTTTCCTAGAGAGCAAACTCTGTCCAAGCCAGGAGCACAGCCACTGATCTGAACCCCTGAAACCTCACCACTTCTCCTCTGCTCTTCTGAGGAGGCCGTCTCAGGTAGGAGGCAGCAGTGTTCCCAACTGATGTGTCCCCGTCTTCCCTTTGCCCTATTTCCAACGTGTGCTTATCTTCATTTCCCCAGTCAGATGCCAACTCTGCCGCCAGAGTTCACTGAGAGGAATGGTATTTCATAATCCTTTAAAGCAAACCTCTTGGTCCTCAATTGCCATGGCTGCGTTGTGAAGAATGCACACTTTGCCTGTCGACTGTTAAGGCAGGCTGCTCAGTTTGTCCATACAAGTTGATTCTAAAAATGGAAAATTAATTAAGAGGACTTCTAATTGCTATGAAGATGGATTCAGAACCAAAGGGAGGGGCTGGGCTTGTGGCTCAGTGGTAGTGCTCTCGCCTAGCACGGGTTCGATCCTCAGCACCACATAAAAATAAAGGCATTGAGATATAAGTTTAGGTTGTTTAGTTGTTGGTTTTTTATTCTTTTCTTGAATGCATTCTACATTGTGGAAAAAAAATATATATTGCCTGCTGTATAATTATATATTTAAAAAAAAGTAGGAAAAAAAAATCCTAGACTGATATGGTGAATCAAAGGTATGTTAAATTTTGTCATGTGTTTCAGAAAAAAAATATTAATAAGTATAGCTAGCTCTAGGAAAAATAAATAAATAAATAAATAAATAAATAAATAGCTTTGCATGTAAAAGAATTTTTAAAAAAGGCATTGTGTCCACCTACAATTAAAAAATATATTTAAAAAACCCAAAGGGAGTGAGATGTAAGAAATGTGTTGTCCTGGAGTGACTTCCTGTCAGAGGCATTGCCAGGTTCCCACTCCTCTTGCCATTTTCCTTAAGTTCTCACAGGCTTTATTCCTTTACCATTGTGTGGAAATACCTCCTATTACCACCTTTTCATAAACTTCCTGAATTCTTGCATGTCAAAAAAAATCTATTTTGCCTTCATGCTTGGTTGGCAATGTGGCCAAGTATAGAACTCTCCCTTCCAATCTCCTCCCGCCCGCCCAGCATTTTAAAAACAGCTTCCTTATCCCCTGCTGGCCAGCATTACTAACAAAGAGTAGGGTGTCACTCTAATTCTTAGGCTTCCCTAAGTAAGTGTTTTTCCTCTTCTTAGGAAAACTTTTAGGATAGTCCCTTTATCCTCGGAGTACTAGAATTCCCTTAGGAAATATTAAGTATATTATCTCAACTTTGGTGACAGAAACCCATCTCAAACAATCTGTTCTTACTGCAAAGCCCAAGAGATAGTTCCAAAATCAGATAAGGTCTGATTGATGGTTTCAAACCATGTTATTAGGTATGGGTTTCTTTCTTCACATCTCCACAGGTTGGATTCTTTCTCATGCTGAATATCTCCTTAAGGACAAAAATGGCCCTTTTTGTGTGTGTTTCATGGTTCCTATGTTTTTAAGTGTTAGAGAGCCAATCTCTCCCAGCTTCCATATCAATCCTCTAAAAAGCATTTAACAGTGAAGGAGCTGATGGTTACCAAATGCTGATCCGACAACACAAGATCACTCAGCCAGTAGATTTGCTTTTCTCCTTTCTGCTCCTCATTGGAAACTTCCAATCTGAAGAGTTATATTTCTGCTGCCAAATAAAATGTTCCTCTATGTTTTGGCTATGTCCTATCTTACATTCCTTTCTATTCTCTTTTTGAGACTCCCATTAGCATCACACTGGATTCCTAGACCCCCGTTTCTTAACATGATTTCCCTGAGGGCTCTTTTATATTGTACATTATGGAAAGTTTCCTTGATCCCATCTTCAAGAATATCAGCTTCATCTCCAGGTTATTCTTATAGTTCCCCCATTGATTTTTTTTTTAAATGTCACACAATCAATTTTAAACTTTCCAAAACTCTTGCCTGTTTCATGGATCAAAGTTTTTCTACTTACTCTAAGACTAATCTGAATTTTTTCCCATTATTTGAATGATTTCTATTTACACTTGATCAGTTATTAGGCTCATTTTTTTTTTCTTTCATGATCTCCCTTACGGTTTTAATCAAAGATTTGCTAACCTATTTTTGTTCATTCACTTTTTAATAAAGAGCATGAAGCAGTAGGTAACAAATTTGCTTCCATAAGCATCTGTCCCTTGAATAGAAGGGCCAGCTGCAGATTCTAGGCAGGAGGGTGGGTACAGGAACATGTCAATAGGTATGCATCCTAGAGTTGACTTGGATATGAAGCATGCAAAAGAGCAGCCACAATGACCACAAGCATATTTTCTTCCCAGGTCCCTGCCTTTTCTTTTGTTTTGCTTATAACATCCATGGTTGGAGATCTGAATTTCCTGCCTTGCTTCACTCACTTTCAGTCACAGACTCCCTATTCTTACTGGGATCTGTCCCTAGACAAATCACTATCTTTAAGAAGCAATGCTTTAAACTTAGCCGGAGGGCAAAAACTTATTCCTCCAAGCTGTTCTGACTAATAAGGGCTAGGAGGACCAACCAAATGCCCAGGCTGCTAGAAACATAGTTCTATAAAATGAATAGCTTTGATGATTGCTCTGTGGCTTATTCTAGCTCTCAACAGACTCCAGATTTGAAGCTGCTTTAGACTGTAGTTTCTACTGAGCTTTCTCCACCAGTTCAATCATATGTTTTCTGTGTTGCACATATTCTTCAAAACTACTAACCACTGACAGTACCTTTGGTTCATTTTCCAGGGCTATTATACTTTCATTCTTTTTGAAAACAATTTTCTATCATTTTAATTGAAGGGCTGAAGTTAGAAACATGTGATCAGTCTATCATGTTGCGTCAAAAACCTCCAGACACAACTATAGCCCACCAGATTGAAGAAACTGGACAGATTGATAATGTAGGGTGTGATAACCAAACTGCTAAAAAATATATGTACTTTTCTCTTAAAGGGGGTTTGTATCACAGTGCAAGATTTCTTTGGGAAAAGAAAATATTAATATACTGATCAGAAAACGGTTGCAAATAAAAAATTAATATTTCAAAAGACTTTATATCCCAGTTTCCAGCTTCACATCCCTCAAATATTTGGTTTCCAAATTCTAGAGCCGTTTTCAGAATCCTTTCTATGATCTGAAGTTATTTTTCAATAATTTCTAAATAACAATTTTGATTTCACCCAGAACCAATTTCTAACTGTGCATCATCTTCCAAGGCATTGTGTGACACTCACTTCCTGATTCTCCACAAACATTTTTTCCCTTCCTCCAGCATTTTAAAGAACAGCATACCAGGACCAGAATGAGTTAGGGGAAATGCAAAGTGTTTCACAGACAGTAAAATTTTAGTTTATCATTCAAAAGTGGCATTCGAATACACTTATAACATCCAAAGGCACTTAAGTTTATTAATGAATCCTTCAGAGATATTCTTCATTTCGGTTAGACTTTTTATTTGTGGCATTCTTTTTTTATTCGTTCTTAGAATTTCCACGTCTCAACCTACATTATCCATCTCACCTTGCATACTATCTACTTTTTCCAATTGAATGCCTAGCATATTAATAGCTGTTATGGTCCCTGTTCTGGTGATTCTTACATCCTGCCATATGTGAGTCTGATTCTGATGCAAGCTCCGTCTCTTCGAATTGTGTTTGTCTTTGAGTGTGTCTTGTGAGTGTTGAAACATACAAACATAATGTATTGAGAACCAGGAACTGCAGCTAATATGATTTTATTGATGAGTGGAAAAGATGTGAAGGAGAGGGCTTATGATTAGGCCTCAGTTTTGGTGAACTTGTGCCCCTGGACTGTGAGCTTCACAAGGACTTAGTCTTCTCCTGCTTCTACCTTACCCAGGTCCCAAGTCAGACAGAGTCTGCAGGGGGCTTTGTAAAATGTCCCACAATATTTGTGCTTTGGTAAAATGGTAGATATACCCATCTATCAGGCTTTGGCAAAATAGTTTCTTCTGAAGTCTGGGCTATGTCAGAATGGTTCTTTTCCCCCTCATCCTGTCAAAAGCTCAAGTACATTATTCTCCAATATTCTCCCTGAGAACCTGATCATGTTCCTAGTGGTAAAAAATTTTAAAGCATGGCTACTCACCACCAAGACCAGCGTCCCCTGGAGTTTCAACTCTCAAACTTGTTCACACTGAGACTCCAGCCCTTCGTTACTTACAGTTAGGTCTCCCTAGTCCTGAACTGGTTTCTGCTGAGTCGTAATTCTCTGTATCTGCCCATCTCTCCAATTATGGGTACAGCAGTTGGCCCCATGACCCTCAGTTTTCTAATAGAGCTAAAAGTTGTTGATTTTCCAGTTTTGGCTTTTTTTGTTATCTGGATAGAAGGGAAATGACATCCAAGTTCCTTACATGCCAGACCTAGAAAATGGAATTTATAATCCTAGATACTTGATGAAAGTGTCTCTGAAGTATCTATCCCTATCATTTATGTTATTTTTTTATTATTTATTGAGTAATGCTTTACACAGTAATAGCAGTAACAATAACTACAAGCTAACATTTAGGCAAAATTTCTTATGTACCATGCCTTCATTGTAAATGATCTTTTTTTTTTTGGCTTATTTTTTTATTTTTATTTTTCTATTCACACAATTCATATAATCTTACATATACATAGGGTAATACTGTCTGTCTCCGTCTACTATTTTTCTTTCCCCCATCCCCTCCAGTCCCATTTTCCTCTACACCATCCATACTTCCTCCATTCTTTCCTATCCACCCCATAACCCAACCCCCCCCCCCCCCCCTGTGCCCCCCCCCCCCCCCCCCCCCCCATTATGTATCAGCATCCGCTGATCAGAGAAAACATTCAGCCTTTGTTTTTTTGGGCTTGGCTTATTTCACTAACTGAGAACACTGCTTCAACAAATTCATGTAGGAAATTAGCAACAGGACACAAAGATGCCCCTCTCCAACTATCAGGCTGGTCCTTCTACTAATATTATTGCCAATGAAATATTTCCTGAAATTTTTCCTGGCTGTTAGAAAACATTGGTAACAAAGCTTTTAATTATCTGTGGCGGAAGGGTGAAATCCTACTGATGCTTTGTCTTTACAAAAGTTAACTGATGGGATTAACAGCTGACTGCCTTAGATAGCTATCAAGAACAGGTCAACTTTCAAACTCCTATCATTTCATTATCCAAAATTACACACATGCGCGCGTGCGCGCGCGCACACACACACGCAATAAGGAAAAACCAAATGGCTAACAAATACAAAAAGAAGCTCAAATTTACTTTTAATACTCAAACACAACCAAATCTCATCAGGGTGACCAATTTAGAAAGAGGGACACTTTCAAATGATGGTCAGAATGATTTTCATGTTTTTTATAAACCTGCTTGAACAGCTAATATAAAAACAAGTACAAACATCTTGGAAACAATACACAAGTATTTACTATATATGCCATACTCAAGCTATCCAACCCCAAATATACACCCCAGAGACATTTTTAAAAGACAATGGAAGTTGTCATACATATCTGGGAGCTGGAGGCCCTCTTGATGCCTATCACTGGGGAAAGGGATCAGTATATACAGTAGAGGTGCACTTGGAATAATATGCACTGCTGAAACTAGTCATACACAAAACATGGGGAGGCATCAAATGCATTGTTTTAGGATAAACTAAGAACTCAGAACAGCATCACAGTATAATACACTAAACAAGCTGGCATACTGTATACAGGTACACCTATCTTTAATGATGGGAACATTAGAGTAGGTACCTTGTGGAAGAGGAGAAATTAAATAGAATAAGAGGCATTGAGGATTAAAGATGGAAAATGAAAATAAATCAAGAAACAGAAAACACGCACAAGCCCTCTCTAGAAGCCTATGTCACTCAAGTTCAGTTTCCCCTGGACCTTCCCTCTCCCAGCATGTAAGAATACCCCTAATTCTTGTCTTTTAGATACTTATTTTTCCCACATGCCTCATATCTACTGAGTTCTCAAACTATTTCATATAAGTTTGTTTGCAAATGAATGACACTTGTTTTTAAAAACAAGTATCTTAGTAATCATCAGTGCCCACTTCGTCTTACAAGTTCCAACTTGTTTTGTGATTTTTGAATGTGACAGTTTTAAAATAAACTCAGAAGCTTCAGGGACACTTAAGAAAATTCTGTCCTTGATACTAAATGCTCACACAAATGTGACTGTAATTTGAAAGTATGTATTCCTGTCACTTGAAAAAGTGACAGGAGAGTCTTAAGCGCATGTATCTAATAAACTAGCATCAAGCCATAAATGAGAAGTTAGAGTCCCAGAGTCTCAAATTAGCATCTCGTACTAGGATGATCAAGCCCAGAAGATGAGGCATTGCCTAAGAGCTAGTTTCAGACAGTCAGAGACAGACCACAAGTCTCCAGAGACCAGGGACCATGAGCTTCCCCCTTCCTGCACTGTGCTTCTAGGCTCTAACTGATCAGCTATTTCCCACAATAGTCCTTCCCTAGTGAAACCAATACTGTTAGTTTAAGCAAGGAACAAAGCCTTTTGATGCTCACTATTAGTTTTCAATGAGAGAAAAATCACAAACGCACATAACAATGTTGGGAAAAGGTACAGGCAAGGATACAAAAACTCAGGGACCTTTGGTGGAGGGCAGTTGACAGTTCCATGCTTTTTTGCTCTTCACATGAGATCCAAAAATAGGCAAAGGAACTTAGTTTTTTTAAACATTTTTCCACTGCTGAATAAGGGCTGCAGTGCTCAAAATCTAACATAATATGGGCATTGTTCCCTGAATCAAAACCCCTACCTTCTTCACTTATTAATCACACTTTACCAACGTTGTAGCACTAGAAAATTAAACTCGTTCTCACTGACAAAATACTTGAAGGAAAAAAAGAAGAGACTCACAAAGGCCTCCCCAAAAATGTAAAGTAGTCCCAGAAGAATGAATTAAAATGCTCATTTTAGTTTTCCTAGCGTTTAAATCTCCTCAGGCACCTTCTATGATCTTTTATTTAGAAGGAAAATTATTCTGCTGCCCGCCTGTACTTTCTCCTTCAGGCATTTAGCCCAAAAGAAAGAAAAAAGAGGAAAATAATTCTAAAGAAAACCCAAATTTTAAGAAATGCAGAAACAGAATCGAAGTGATTTTTGCAGGATGTTGAAAACGGTGTCATTTAGAATAACCCAGGAAGTACAGCTTACAGGCGACTACCTCTGATCTTTCATAAAGAATTGGAATTTGTATTGATAGAAAAAGCTCCCAGCTATAAGAAAACAAAAGTAGCAACAATAAACACCACTAATCTCTTTCCTCACAGAAGCACTATTCATGGACAAAGGAACTGGAGTGGAAAAATAACTCCAGATTTCAATCTACTCTACAGAGCAGCTCACACAGAAATTGGGCTTAAATGATAATCACCTGAACAAAGCCCCATAAACCTTGGGTAATGGCACATCTCCCCCGTAGGAGAGAGACTTCACAGACTTAGCAATGGCCCAAAGAGGTCACCAAGAGGAGCATCTCCTTCTAACAAAAGTCCACTTAACCACACCTGCCAGAGCAGTCTAAAAAAGCTTAAGGTTTCCAGATAAGACTCCAAAGTCACACTCAGGAACACAATTCAAAGCTGAATAGCCTCTACCACCAGGAAATGATTTCACGTAGGGAACTTAAATACCCACCCTAGAGATTCAACCTGTTTCTTCTTTTTTTTTTACTTCCAAGGACAGTAGCCAATCCTGAATCAGTGACAAGTTCTTCCCCCTTGGGAAATGTGTTGCTCAGCTACTCAGTAAGAGTGGTCACTCTGCTTGACCTCTGTTTATGGGTCTCCCTTCACAGCCCTCAAGGCACTTCAGTAGCTCCTCAGAAAAACTGCATCATGAGAAAAGGTCATGGGCAGAAAAGAGCCAAGAGGCACATTCCTATTAATTGTAAGGAAAAGCAGGAGAAGCCCACCATCTGGGTGTGTAAGAGGAAACTGAGAGCAACTCTCAACCACAACAACAACAAAAAGAAAATCACAAGACCTGGTGATCCTTTCTACACATCTTAAAGATATTTCCTAACATTAAGATATATCAACTCATGTGCATTAACATTTATTTACAAAGATGTTCTCTGCAGTCCTGTATACAATAGAGAAAAATTAAGAGAAACATAGGAGCCCAACAGGAAGGGAATAATTGTATAGAACTGTGTGGACAATGAGTAGAATATTTTGTCCATGAAAATAATGCTGTTAAGTATTAACACGAATATTTTTATGATGTATTATATGATGATATTGAAGAAGGCAGGTTGTAAGACCATCTACAGAGTGTTCTAATTTATGTTTGTCTATGTCTAAAAATATTAGTCTATCTACCACCAGTCCAATACCTGTGGACAAGTTGCAGGGACTGCTTTAGGTCAGATGGCAAAGAGTCCTCTTCCAAACTCAAGCACCAGTGCAAGGACTAAGATTCCACCTGCTGGAGTGTGGGGCACAGAGGCAAGCACAGGCTTTGTCTCGGAGCCCAGTGCCAGGCCCACTTTGGTGAGCACCAGCACCAAATATGAATTGATAGTTTTATACACAGCCATAGTCAGAGACCAAGCCTCTAGACAGACTTCAGCATCATATGGTGATCTGCGTGTCACAGGACGGACCTGAGTTTCAGCCACATCAATTATAGCCTTGGAGTAGAACTGGGGAACACCCACCCTCTTGCTGTAACTGTACAGACCCCTGCAGCTGTGAGACCCTGTTGCAACCCAACTTAGCACCAGCTTGGGTGGCCAAGGGTCTATCTACCCACTACCTATCTGCCAGCATCAGGTCCCATATCTGTCATGAGGCTAGTGCTCACAGATGGGGCTCTAGAACTGCCTCAGCACCAGGCAGAGACTTGTAACCAGTGGGACAGACTCACCTTTCAGACTATCACTATCAGCTATGATGTGGGCCTTTGTGTACCCGAGACTGTGCAGATCCCTGTGACTGTGAGACTTAGGCATAACCCAGGTTAACATTAACCAGCTGGCCCCAGCACTACTCCAACCTCAGGCATCATCACATGATACAAGACCACATTCGCTGGAGTAGGACAATGTATTAAGCTCAAGACTTTGTCCTGGAGATTCGTGCTGAACTGGTGAAACCTAATATAGATCCTAACAGCCACTATCCCCAAGTCTGCAATAGTCACCTCTATAACAGTTCCAGTACCAGGGGAAGACATGCCACCCCAGTCTATCAGACTTCCAGCTAGCATTACCTGTGGCTGGTTGCAGTGGTCTTGAACCATGAGTCCACCTCAGCAATAGGCAGCCCATAGCAGTATTCCTACATCAGTGCTGTGCTGTTCTTAGTAGGCTGTGGGTTCACAGTGTGACTCAGCATGGCAGCTTTCGTGGTCACAGATATGACCTAGGAACCTGGGGCTGTTCCATTCAGAGTGACTCTGCCCATGGCCAAGCAGAATCCTGAAGTGTCTGACCACAGGTCATTAACTGTGGATAAGACATTCTCAAAATCAAGCCCTTACAGGTGAAAGATAAAGATAAGATTCTCAAGAAACATATTGGGGTACCCAATTCACCAGATATCAGACTTCACAAGAGAAACCTTATAAGCCAGAGAGTAAGATGAGATTTTCATAGTGCTGAAATGGGAAAAAAAAGTCACCCAAAAATACTGTACCAAATAAAGCTATCCTTTAGAAATGCAGGGATAAAAACTTCCCCAAACAAAACCTGAGAGAATACATCTCCACCAGATCTAGTCTACAAGAAATATTAAAGGAATTTCTTCAAACTGAAGAGAAAAAAAAAACATTAAAGAAAACATAGGAAGGTATAAAACCTTTTGGTAAAAGGACTTATATAAACAAATTCAGAGTGCTCTAATACTGTATTTTGTGTAAACCAGTCTTATAATTAGAATGAACATTAAAAGACAAAACGACTAAAAACAATAACTATGTGTTAAACAATAGGCAAAGATATATGAGGTTGGGAATGTAGCTCAGTGGTTGAGCACTTATCTACCATGCACAAGGTCCTGGGTTTAGTCCAAAGCACAGAAGAAAAGGAATGAGATGAAAGGAGAAAGATGTCAAGTGGGATATCAAAAATTCAAAATGTGGGGAGGAATGGAATTCCTCCAGCTAGAGAATTTTCTCATGAGTCTATTTTCTCTTGTTCTTTTGTTCATTTATTGCTGTTCTTATCCTTATGTTAAGTTGTTATCATGTCAAAATACCTGGTGATAATCAAAAAGTGTTTTTTTAAGTCTCATGGTAACCACTAAGCAAAAATCTATAATAGACAAAAAAAAAAAAAAATGTAGTCAAAACACACTGCAAGAGTAATTCACTTAACCACCAAGGAAGACTAAGAGAAGGAGAAAGAAGAAACTACATCCAAACCAGAGAACAAGTTACATAACAGCTGAAGTAAGTTCTTAACCATCAATAATTACCTTGATAGTAAATTTAAGTTCTCCAATTAAAAGACAAAGTGACTAATAAAATAATGTTACTTAACAGAAACCCCACCTCTAATGATACACATCGATTAAAAGTAAAGGAATAATATAATCCATTCAAATGGGAAGCCAAAAG
This sequence comes from Glaucomys volans, assembly GCA_020662805.1. Classification (NCBI taxonomy): domain Eukaryota; kingdom Metazoa; phylum Chordata; class Mammalia; order Rodentia; family Sciuridae; genus Glaucomys; species Glaucomys volans. The sequence continues at coordinate 39,171 of JAJEJO010003416.1, forward strand.
AAAACAGAAGTGGCTATGCTAATATGAGATAAAATGCACTTTAAATCAAAAGCAATACAAAGAGACAGGGAAGGTCATAATATAATGATAAAGGGATGAATTGAGCAGGAGGAAATTTAATATTTTGTATATATATAAAAAATATAAAATATATATATGCATGTATATATCACACTCACACATATACACATATATACACACATACACACTCAATATTGGAGCACCCAAATATGTGAAGTATTAAAGGACCAAAAGGGAGAGACTCCAGTACAATCATATTTGGAGACTAACACCCCATTTTCAACAATGGAGAGTTCATCCTGATAGAAACAGTTACATTGTACACTAAACCAAATGGACCTTAGAGACATCTACAAAACATTCCATCCAACACTGCCAAATACAACTTTTCTCATCAATACATACAACATTCTCCAAGACAGATCATAGGATAAGACCACAAAATAGCTCAACAAATCAGAGAAATCCCATTGAGTATTTTTTTTTCTGACTAAAATGCAAGAAAGCTAGACATCAATTTTAAAAACTGGGGAAACTATACCAATGCATAGAAACTGAACAGCTTACTTTTGAACAACTAATAGATCAAGAAAGAAATCAAGAAGGAAATTTTAAAATTTCTAGAAACAAATGGCAACTGGGACACCATACACCCAACAAAACCTACAGAATATAGCAAAAGCAGTACTAAGAGGAAATTTTATGGAAATCAATGCCCACATCAAAATATATAAAGATCTCAGATAAACAACCTATCATTGCAGGAAAGAGAAAAATGACAGACTAAACCCCAAATTAGAAGAAATAATAAAGATCAGAGCAGAAATAAGTGAAATAGAGACTAAAAAATATACAAATATCAATGAAACAGCTGGCTCTTCAAATAAAGAAGAGCAGAGACATGATGCAAATAAAATCAGATGAAAACATTAAAAATGACACAAAAAAGATCACTTGAAATCATTATGAACTAAATGCCAATAAATTTGGTAATTTAGAGAAATGTACAAATTCCACTTTACCAAAATTTATTCACAAAAAATAGAAAATCTGACCAGACAATAACAAGATTAAATGTGTACTAAAAAGCCATGACCAGATAGCTTCTCTGCTGAATTCTACGAAACATGTAAAGAACTGATACTCCTTAAGTTATTCCAAAAATAGGATAGGAAAGAACTCTTTCAAACACAGTGAGGCCAGCATTCCCCTCATACCAAAAACAGATAAAAGCAAAAGAGTCAATATCCTTGATGAACACAGACACAAAAATTCTTAATCAAAAACTAGCATACTAAATGCAAAACCCTGTTAAAAAGGTTTGTCAACATGATCAAGTGGGATTCATCCCAAGAATGCAAGGATGGTTCAATATATGCACATCAATAAGTGTGATTCATCATATCAACAAATGAAGTACAAAAATCAGTACGATCATCTCACAGCAGAAAAATCTTTAAAATTCAACATCACATTTAAAATAAAAACACTAAACAATTTAGGCATGGAAGGACACAGTTCAATAATAAAGGCCATTTATCATAATCCAAGGGCTAACATACTAAATGGAAAAAAGTTGGAAGTTTTCTATAATCTGGAATAAGATAAGGATGCCCATTTTCACCACTTCCATTCAATGTAATGCCAGAGAAAGCAGGTAAGATTAAGAAATAAAGGGCATCCAAATTTGAAAAGTTGTCAAATGGTTTCCATTTGCAGATGACATGGCCTTATATATAGAAAACCCATAAAACTCCACCAATAAGCTATTAGAATAAATAAATGCGGTAAAGTTGCAAAATACAAAAAAAAATCAACATGCAAAAATTAGTAGTGTTACTATATGCCAATAGTGAAATACCTACAATGGAAATCAATAAAGTAATTCCATTTACAATAGCTACCAAAAATTAAATATGTAGGATTAAATTTAACTGAAGAAGTGAAAAATCTCTACAATTACAAAACATTGATGAAAGAAGTTGAAGATAACACAAAAACATTGAAAGACACTCTGCCCTGTGCTCATGGATTAGAAGAATTTTAATTATACTTTTAACACTATTAAAATGTCCATGCTATCCAAAGCAGACTTACAACTACATTGCAATCCCTACAAAGTACCAATAGCAAAAGGCCCAAAATAGCCTGTCATTTTGAGCAAAAACAACAAAGCAGAAAGCATCAACTTCAAAACATGATATAAAACTGTAGTCATCAAAATGGCACAATATTAGCATTAAAAAGAGACACACGGATCAATGGGATAGAATAAAGAATCTAGAATTAAACTCATCTACAGCCAGCATGTTTTCAATCAAGGGTGTTAAGAACATGAATTGGAGAAAAGGAATCTTCAATAAATGGTGCTTAGAAAATTGATATCCACATTCAGAATAATTCATCTAGACCTCTGTCTCTCACCAGTTGTCATGAGGATCAACTCAAAATGGATTAAAGACAAACATGACCTGAAACTCACAGTACTAGACAAAATCATCATAGGAAAAATGCTTCAGGTCATTGGAATGAGCAAGAAGTTTATCACGGTCCCAAAAAACACAGGAAACAAAAGCAAAACCAAACAAATGCTATTGTGTCAAACTAACAAGCTTCATCACAGCAAAGGGAATACTCCCTAGAGTGCAGAGACAAACTACAGACTGAGAGAAAATATTTGCAAGATGTCCATCTAAAAGGAGTTGATATCCAGGTATTTAATAAACTCCAAAAATTTAAAAGAAGAAACAACCTGATTTTAAACTGGTAAGTAGATCTACATAGACATTTCTCAAGAGATATACTAATGACAAACAAGTACATGAAAAAATGTCCAACTTCACTAATCAGGGAAATGTAAATCAAGACCATGAGATATCACCTCACCCCAATAAAAATGGTTATTATCAAAAAGACTAAATGTAACAAGTGCTGGTGAGAATGTAGAGAAAAGGGAAGCTTTGCACACTGTTGGTGGGAACATATATTGGTTCAGCCATTGTGGAAAACAGTATGGAGGTTCCTCAAAAAATTAAAAATAGAACTATTATGTGATCCAGTAATTCCACTACAGGGTGTATATTCAAAAGAAATGAAACCAGCATGTTAAAGAAATATGTCACTCCTATGTTCCCTCTAGCACTATTCACAGTAATCAAGAAATGCATAACCTGTTCATCAAATGAGGAATGGATGATGAGGATGAAAATGTGATGTATATACAGGATGTACTACTATCCAACCATAAAATAAAATCCTGTCATTTGAGCCAACGAAGGATGGAACTGGAGATCATCAGATTAAGTAAAAGCAGCCAGACACAGAAAGACAAGTACTGCATGATCACACTCATAGGTGAAGTTTCTAAAAGATGATCTCAATGTGTTAATAGAATGGTGGTTACCAGAGGCTGGGGAGTGCAGGAAGGAGGGAGGGTTGGGGAAAGTTTGGTTAATGAATACTAAGTTACAGTTAGGAGCAAGAAGTGCTGGTGTGCTCCTACATGGTAGGATGACTCCATAACAATGTAATGTACATATTTTAATAGTTTTATTTATAAATTTAAATATATTTGACCTAAAGATTATCTTTTGGGATTATGTCTTAATTTTTTAAAATATTTTTGATGCATTGTACACAAATGGGGTACAACTTTCATTTCTCTGGTTGTACATGAAGTAGAGTCATACATGTACATAGGGTAGTGATGTTTGTCTCATTCTCTTTCCTTCCCCCATCCCCTCCCCAACCCTCATTTCCCGATACACAATCCATTCTTCCTCTATTCTTCTTACTCCCTCCCCCTCCCTCATTATGTATCATTATCCACTTATTAGAGAAATCATTCAGCATTTGGTTTTTGGGGATTTGGCTTATTTCACCTAGCATGATATTGGTTCAAATGGTGGTTCCATCCCAAGTGTTCTAAGGATTCACCATACTGCTTTCCAGAGTGGTTGCACCCACTTGCAACCCCACCAGCAGTGTATGAGTGTACCTTTTTCCCCACATCCTCACCAACACCTATTATTGCTTGCATTCTTGATAATAGGCATTCTAATTGGGGTGAAATGAAATCGTAGGGTACTTTTGATTTGCATTTCTCTTATTACTATCTGTTGATTACTTGTAGCTCATCTGTGAATTATCTGCTCATTTCCTTAGCCCATTTATTGACTGGGTTATTTGTATTCTTGGTGTAAAGTTTTTTGAGTTCTTTATAAATTCTGGAGATTAGACCCAGCTATCCCACTCCTTGGCCTATACCCAAAAGACTTAAAATCAGCATACTATAGGGATGCAGCTTCATCAGTCTTTATAGCAGCTCAATTCATAATAGCTAGATTGTGGGACCAACCTAGATGCCCTTCAATGAATCAGTAAAGAAACTGTGATATATATACACAATGGAATATTATTCAACCATAAAGAATAAAAATTAGTGTTTCTGCAGGTAAACGGATGGAGTTGGAGAGTATCATGCTAAGTGTAATGTACATTTAAGAAGCTAGGAGAGGGCAGGGGTTGTAGTTCAGCAGCAGAGTGCTTGCCTAGTATGTGTGAGGCACTGGGTTCGATTCTCAGCACCACATAAAAATAAAATAAAGGTCCATCAACAACTAAAAGAATTTTTTTAAAAAGCTTGGAGAATGTCTTCACCATAAAGAGATAATAAGTCTTTAAGGACTTATAGGTTTTTTCTGATTCAGAATAGGTTTATTCTGATTTAAACACTATGAAATATATACATGTATCAATTATCACATGGTATTCCATCAATATGTACAACTTGTGTTTTGTGTACTTGTTAACAAATTTAAAAAATACAAAGATAAATATGCTAAGATCTCAGAAGAGGTTAGTACTGGAAAGTGGGATTATGAGAATTTCTCTTACTTTTACCTATCAGTATTTTCTAATATTCCTTACAATGAGCTTATATTGCTTTTGAAGTATAAAGCAATCTACCAATTTTTTTTTATTTTTTAAAATCTTTTTAGGGAAGATAATTTGCTACTTTGTACAAAACTAGAAAGTTAGATGTAACAATTCAGACAGCAAGGAAATTAGAAAACATATCAGAGAGATGGCAAATGACAGGCCAAGTCAGAAGTAGGAATCAGTGGCTTCTCCATCCTACATGCTCTCTCTAAAGCAATGGGTACTCTCTCACTTCAGGATGCCACTGCCCACCCCTTCCTTCCAGGCTTCTGTCACTACACCCCAGGATGTGTTACACGCATGTGATACATGTGTATATTTCATAATGTTTAAACCCCATGTTGCCCCAGGATGATGTCAGCTACCACTTTGTACCTTCCAACATCCCCCCTCCTGCCTTCAGAACTGCCACACTCTTCTGCCATGATGTTCTGCCTCACCTCAAGCCCCAGGATTGGAGCCCACCTTCTATGGATTAAGACCTCTGAAACAGTGAGCTCTCAAACCTTTCCTCCTCTATAATTGTGCTGGTCAGATCATTTAGTCACAGCAGTGAAATATCTGACTAAAACACCTTCTCTCTCTTTCAATAGCAACATGGTGCACCCAAGTACAACACCTTAGGGTTAGTCTTAACTCCTCCCTATAATTCTTCAAGCAATGTCTTGTCCTCTGACGTTCTCTAGTACTATCTCCTTTTCTCCTCATAGCCTTAGCCCAATCCCCCGTATTCCTAACTTGTATCAGACACTTCTTTGCTCCAGTTCACTCCCTGTTTGTTAGTTTTCTATCATTGTGTACTATGTATACAATGACAGGTATAAAATACCTGACAAGAACTACCAGTCTACCAAATGGAGGAGAGATTTATTTTGGTTCTGGGTTTCAGTAGTGCAGTCCATGGCTGACTGGCTCCAGGACAGAAACAGCCTGGCAGAAAGGCCTGGTGGAGGAAAACTGCTGAGCTCATGGTGGCCAGGAAGCAGAGAAGGGGCTAGGCCATGGACAGACATAATCCAGGCCATGCTCTGAGTCACCTACTCCCTCCAGTCACACTCCATCTGCCTATATTTACGACCCAGTAGTCCATTTGAATTATTAATTCACCAAATGGTTTAATGCATTAAGGAGGCTACAACCCTCACAATCTGATCATTGCATAAAAGCCCCACTTCTGAACCTTGGTGTTTGAGGAGCATACTTTCAACACTTGACCTTTTGGGGGTATGTTCAAGATCCGAACCATAATACTCTAATAAAATTAGGTTCTTCAAAGTCTCATTTATTTCGCATCTACATACTCCTTACCCACCAACTATACCATGTATGTATACATATACACACACACACACTCCAGTCCCACCAAGTTTCTGCCAAATCTCAAATACATACATAATGCCCACATGCCACTACATCCCATTTTTACTGCCTAAAATGTCCCCCCTTTTCTCTCCCTGGCACCTGTTCCTCCTTTGTAGTTGAGCCTCAATCCTACTCTTGTGCAGCCACTATTCCACCATGCCTTCACAAAGTCATGCTCATTCCTCTTTTATGCTTCTTAAACCCCTATTCCCACACCAGCACTATGACCAAATGAGACAGGGAACAAGGTCCTCACCCAACTATTGGATAAAGCTTAGGAAATCCAAAGAGTCCCTTTTTTAGTCTCTCCTGCAACAAGGGATGATCTCGTGACACAACCTGGCCAATGAAACACCAATGCAAACTTGCTTGGGAGTTTCTACTCAACCTTTGTTTTCCTGATAACAAAAAGACGCAGCTGATGTTGCCCATTTTCTATCACCTTCTATCAACATCTGCAGCTGCAGAAACTGTCTTGCCACTGTGAGGACAAACCCAAGAGCATCAGATTATATCTCTGATGCCACAGAGCTCCTAAACCAACATCAGTGGACACCCATCTTCAGGATTATTAGGTGATCAAAAAAGAAAAACCAACCCTGGGTTAGTTGCTTTTTAAAAAAATGTGTTCTTTTTAGTTATACATGACAGTGGAATGTATCTTGACATAAATACATGGAGAATAACTTGCCATTCTTGTGGTTGTACACAATATGGAGTTACACTGGTCATGTTTTAGTTATAACCAATTCATTCTACTGTCTTTTCCATTCCCCCCAGTGCAATCTGGTAAACTTCCACTCCTCCATCTCCTCCACCTATTGTGAGTCAGCATCTACATATCAGAGAGAACATTCAGCCTTTAGTTTTGGGGGCGTTGGCTTATTTCACTTGGTCTGATAGCCTCCAGTACCATCCATTTACCAGCAAATGCCATAATTCCATTTTCTGTGGCTGAATAATATTCCAGTTTGCATATGTACTACATTTTCCTTATGAATTCATCTGTTGAAGGGCACCTAGGTTGGTTCCACGGCTTAGCTATTTTGAATTGAGATGCTATGAACGTTGATATGGCCTTGTGACTACAGTTTAATGCTTTTAAGTCCTTTGAATATATGCTGAGGAGTGGGGTAACTGGGTCAAATGTGGTTCAATTCCAAGTTGGTTAGCTACTTTCACGTTGTTTGCCACATTCCTAATTCTTTGGAATTAATAAGGCAATAACTTTAAGAAAACTACTAGTTTCCTTATACTTTAAAAAGTATTTTTTCTTTTAGTCTTTAGGCATCATCATTACTATTTGCAGAATTAAAGACTAATGCAATGAAAGATCAAGTTATTTCTCAAACTCCACACACAGCTATGAAGTTTCCAAGCCAGGAGTCCATCTCTGAACTCTCTGGTTGAAATCTTGTTCTTTTTACCACATTTGAAGAATGATTCAATAAGGCTCGACCAAGAAGAGAGCTGTCAAAGACAACATGAGTTGCAAGTCCAGCAAATGAGAAAATCTGTATCAGCTGAATCCATTTACTAGTTTACCGATGAGTCTGCGGTGTGGGACAGAATGAGAAGCCTTGCTAAAGTTAGTAATAGATGAATTCTTTCAAAACTGCTTTCAGAAGAATTATCAATCCAGCCACTCTTTGTCACAGGAGATTGGATTCTCCTCTATAAAGCCAAAGTGGTTACTGCCCAGTGTTCCATTTTCTCATAGATGCTTGCAAATTTATTCACAAAGGAGATCCATGTTCTAAGAAATGGGGTGTGGGGAGGTTGTTTAAAGCTCTTATGAACTTGCAAAGGCACGTCATGGAAGAAAAGGCCTATGTTCAGAAGTGCCAAGGCCAGGTTTGGGACCAGGAGAGATTTTAAAAGGAGTAGGAAGACACCTCCACTGTAGGCTTTAAGGATCAAGAAACATGATTTAATTTATCCTGGAGATGTGAGAACAAAAAGTCAAATACATGCACCATATTGCACTTATTTGATGTACATAATAAGGTGGAAGAAAGGGCAAGGGTTTTGTACCAGATGGAATATACTTAAATCCCAATGCCACCGTTAATTGTGCCTTAGCCTCAGAAACCTGATAAGTGTGATGGTGACATGAGGGTGATGTGCTCACCTTCCAAGGTTTTGTGAGGAAAAAAAATGAGGCAACAGATAAGCAAACACTCAGGTCAATGCCTGGCCCTAGTAAATGCTGGGTATGTGGTATTGCTGCCAACAGAAATTACAGAGTAATGACAGCACCCCTTACGTACTTCAACCTGGGTGACAACCAGGGTAACACTGGAGACAAAAGAGGCAGTTGAGGGATGCAAGGTAGAGTATGACTAGGAGCAGGGACATGAATATAAATCCAAGGACACTGTCAACAAAGCTGATGGCTTCCTATAAGGGGGTTGAAATTTTGAAAACCACACCTTATTCCAGAGCCCTTCTGGAATAGGGTGGTGGGCATTTATGCTCATCAGTTCAAAGTGGTGCCCTTGTCCACGTATGCACCAAGAGCATAAAAAGTTTGCAGTGTACTTTTGGCCACTGACTTTGAAATTATGTGATTGTTGCTGAAATTTTTATTATGGGCTTGTGATCACATTCTTTGAAATTTTACTTGTAATGTGAAGCAATACTACAAAATTTCAAATGTACATAGTTCCAGTCCTCACGAAATGTGATTATTCCTAGGCAGGCCAAGTTCTGATGTCTGGCATCTCGGGAGGACTGTTTGCCCTTCTAGCAAAATCTTTACTGGTCCAGGCTCTAGAGAACACACGTGTGTGGGGAAAGGAATTGCTCCACAAATGTTGTGGTTTGGATGTGAGGTGTCCCCCAAAAACTCACATGTCAGACAATGCAAGAAGGTTCAGAGGAGAAATAATTGGGTTTTGAGAGTCTTAATCCAATTAGTGAATTGATCCCTGATGGGATTAATTGAAGTGGTAGGGTGTGGTTGGAGGAGATGGGAATTGGGGAGTGGCTATGGGGTATATATTTTGTATGTGGAGAGTGGAGACCCTCTCTCTCTCTGATTCCTGATGATGTGAGCTGCTTCCCTCTGCCACACTCTTCCACCACGATGTTCTGCCTCACCTCGAGCCCTGAGGAATGGAGGTAGCCTTCTGTGGATGAGGACCTCTGAAACTGTGAGCCCTCAAATAAACCTTTCCTCCTCTATAATTGTGCTGGTCCAACCGTTTTATTCACAGCAGTGAAAAAGTTGACTAAAACAACAAGAAATCACTTCTTAGACACAGCTGCATGACGAGCGTCCTCCAGCTGAATGTTGCCATCACCACACTCAACCCTTCTGCAAACCAGAGGCAAATAAGACTGGCTGTCAAGAATGCAAAGATGGAAGGAGTCTGGGACCCTGAATCATTGCACAAAGAAAAGTCATTCACTATGAAATGAGTGAGAAATAAAATTCTATTGTATATGAGACACACATCTTCAGTTTTTTTGGTTTTTTGTTTGTTTTTTCATCATAAAAAGCAGTTACCTCCAATATAGATTCTATAAAGTTAGGTCAAAAAATATTTGAGGCAACAAGGCCAGTTGGGATAATAAGCAAGAGACCAAAAGGAAATCTAAATATACATGACATGCTTTAAGAGGATTTTTAAAAAATTAATAAATAGCCTCCATTACATACTCAGCCATATTCCATACCCAGTAGTGTATCTGACAGGTGTTATGCATACCAAAAGTTATATATGCACACACGTATATACACCTACATATAAATGAGAATAAACTGGTCAGATATGCAATTAGTTTCACATCCCTACCTGTATGAAAAACTTAAGCTAATTATAGCCAGAATTAAAAAGGACCTTTAACTGAATTTTCTATCTCTTTGCAAGTAAAAATTAAGAAGACAAACTTATTCAAAGAATCCTAAGAACACATACTTATTCAAGATATCTTTCCAACCAACTACTTTCTAGAAGCCCACTTCCAAGATAGTTCCAAGTGAGTCTGACTTCTTGGTATTCAGACCCCTGAGCGATGCCCTTCCACAATGAATAGGGCTGACCTGTGTAACCCACAGGGTATTGCAAACACGACAGACTGACCTTCAAGACAAGGTCATAAAAACATTGTGGCATTCATCTCCCTCCCACTTGAATCACCCCATCTGGGAGAAAACAGCCAGCATGTTAAAGGATATATCAAGAAGCCCTGTGGAGAAAGTGAGGTGCTGGGAGCTGAGGTCTCCCACTAACTACCAGCACAGACTTGCCCAACACAAGACCAGGCCATAATGGATGTCTATCCTCCAGTCCCAATCAAATCTTCAGATCACTGTAGTTGGAAGTGACATCTGGCAGCAACTTCATGAAAGACCTTAATCCAGAACAACCAGCCACACTGCTTGGTTTTCTGACCCACAGAAACAATGTGAAATAATAGATATCTAGTATTTATTAGATTTTCAACTCTGAAGTTTGGGGAATAATTTGTTACGCAGCACTAGGTAACTAATTCACTGCTTTCTTTAGTATCAAGACAGAGCACCTAAAAGAGAAGGCACACTTGCTTAAGCTAAAAATGTTTGCCTATCTTTAACTTCTTTCAGTGCTTCCTAGAAACAGGGGAATTGACCATGCTAGATATCAAGTATTACCTTCAGCTTTTTTCCAACTAAGACACAAGAAGAAATCAGTTCTATATGTGTGACACTTTAACAAGGCAGCAAAGGTTTTACTTATGAACTTGTCACTGGCTCATGTTAAAAGCAAATTTAATAAGTTTCACTGTGTGCATGCATATGCGTGTGTGTTTGATAGAACTGTAGAAAATAAGGCTAATTGAACGTAGCATATATTTCATTCAGGGAATCAGACTATTTCTTAAGAGCCTCACAATTCACATAAAATGAAGACTTCAGGGCAATTTTATGCTTGCGTTGCCATACAGCACACTGCACCTCTCCCGGTCCATGATTGAGAACCCTCACACAAGACTACTTCAGTTTTATCTTTCTTGACTGAAGGCACTTAAGGGATGGGGGAAAAGAAATCTTTCATTGCCTCCACATTGCGACCGGCTGGCTTGTTCGAAGTGCCACAGTGTTTGATCACACTGGCGTGATTACTGAGGAACAGAAAGCAAAGAACTTGTGGTGGCTCATTTCTCCCTTTATAGTTTGCAGGAACCATCACTCGCTCTTACATCACATTAGCTGACACACTGACAAGGCCTAATAACACAAGCCCATGTCTGAAAACCATCAGGAAGACCCAGAATAGAGCTGAGCAAGATAGCACCATACCTTATCATATACTACCAAGGGCAGAGTCAATGTCTGATGACTGTTGAATCAGACACATGCAGTGTTCTGACCAGCAGCCCGCAGCACAGTTCAAGTCCATGGGAGTCTTCTTTTGAAGATGATGGCTTTATTTTTCTGCCAACCTTCAGCATGTCTGAAATCTTGCAAATATTAAAGAATGACATGGCATTTTAATAACCAGCAGACCCTGTTAGATCACTTCCGGTACACTGCATCCCTCTTTAATAGAATCAATTTGTGGATATGGCATCTTCTGTCTTTAAGATTGTTGATGGTGTATAAATTCACACTTCAGTACAACTTGCAATGATTCCCAAACTGTAATCTTTGAACATTGTATTAGGGTTCCACAAATAGTCATTGCAAAAAAAAAAAAAAAAAAATCTAACAAGAAATATGCATTTTCCCATGGGGTAAATAAAGCAAGAGTGGGCACTATGAGGTGAGTGTGACATTGGGCCCAACACCTATTTTCATAAACAGTACTGTTGGAATGTAACCACATCCACTTAAGGTTGTCTATGTCTGTTTTTGCACAACAGCCAAGTTGAGACCAAAGCTTTGGGGCCCACAAAGCCCAAGATATTTACTGTGTGACCCTGTGCAGAAAAACTGCCAACCCACAATAGAGTATCCCCACTTCTTGCTTTAGACCTTAAGCATGAGAGCCAATATAAGACTCCTTCCTGGCTTCATCACACCGATTTGTAGTTTGTCACTTTGCTCAATAAAATTATAACAGTCCATTTTATAGATTAACTGTCAAGATCTGCATTAAGTGTTTCCTAACTATGCTTACCAAAATTTAAAAACGCAATCTGGACTGTACATATACTTGTTCAACAGTTTTGAAACCCACGTGTCTGATTGTTCACCCATACTTCACAAAGCTAAGTGGGGTTAGCCTTACAATGTTTTTGTTTTAATGTAAACTATTTGGGATACAATGTTTTCCCTGATTTGAAAATTCATAAGCATGGATTAATGCATATTGTACAAAATGAGAAAATGCATATAGCTAAATTTCCTAAGTGTGTAACAGATATAGGATTTGAATTCACTAATTTGGAAACAAAAAGCATGTACATTTTGGCATTGAAACAAAGTCTGTCATACTCCGAGACTATGGTTTTTAGAGAAGGAGATTCCCACCTTTCACCTCTAAGCCAATAGAAAGAGTCCCAGTGAATCTCAGTTTTATTGGAGAAAGGCCAATACTTGGATTTCTTAGTGTAAGAACTTTCTTCTCACAGTAGTCTCTTAGAATGAGATCTGGAAAGGGGACAGATTCACAGACTGGGAGGTCCTAACTTCCCATAACAAGGAAAGGTCTTAAACATTCTGTTTTAAAATTTCCCCTCAAAATATTATCCCCATGAAATATAAACAAAAGGCAAGACCACAAAGATCTAGAACATTCTCTACATCAAAATTTCTGAACCTTCACACTATTGACATTTCAGGACTGAGGATTAATTGTTGTGGGAGGCTGTTCTGTACATCACAGAACATTCATAGCACACTTGCCTCTACTCAGTAGGTGCCAGGAACACCCTGCCAGTGGTCATGACAATCAAAACTGTCTGTAGGTATTTCTGGATGACTCCCAGTTGAGAACATTGTTCTAGAGCAGAGTTAGACCTTCAGCTTGCCAAAACTTGGTTATTTCATTCAACCTGTGCAAACCAACTATCCATGTAGTTAGAAGCCACATGTGTTTCCTTTCAAAATGAAGTGGCTACATGTCCTTAATCATGACCATGCTCACAAAGACCAATATTTTCATCAGAAAATTTCATTGTGCAAGTCTTCAAGTTGTATTCTTTTGCTATAGAACCCAGATTTTGTTCCCAGAATCTGATCAACATGTCAAAGGCCTTAGACATTCAGAGCCACTCATCTTTACCTCAACAGTTTCCAAGCCCCACCCTCTTGTGATAGCAATGGTGGGCAGACTCTTGTAGCTCATTAGAAAACAGTGGCCCACGTCTGCTGAGGTATTCACTGTGACAGATTATTACTTACATACTGCACATTAACAGAATTTATTTTTAATCAACCGTTGTGTATACTTATGGGGAACAATGTGATGTTTTGGTCTATGTGTACTATGTAGAAAGATTCAATTAAAAAGAAAGAACAAACGAACGATTCAATCAAGCACATAAGGTCCAAGCATAGAAAGTCAGGCTGTTATTTAGGGAGTGGGATGAGCCAAAGGTGGAACACCCCTTCTGTCAGACTGTTTTATGTCTCCGGCACTAAGCAGACTAGTCGAGCTCTCCATCTAGTCCTGGAGAACTTTAGGACTTCATAGTGAACCTGTGTAAAATTAACCCTGTATAGGACTTCTTATTTTTCAGAAATAGCTGTCACATACCTGACACCAAAAGAAAACCAGAATTAAATAATCGAGGAAAGAATGTGGTGTTCCTTTATTGCCATGCCTCTTCATTTGATAACCTGAGAGATGCAAATCTCAGCTCTAGGCCACAATTAAATTGACACATCCAAATAAAGACTTCACATGTATTTTCAAACATCCCAGCAGCTCTGAAATGCTGGGTCTTCAATATTGCTTTTCCCTCAAGGATTTCCTTTTTTGTCTACCTCCTCTTCCTTCACCAGAGGGATACACAATGGGCAAAGCCACATCTGACATGTTGACATCGGTGCAGATACCAAATCCCCACACTACTGAAGGACAGTGCCATGAGAAGTTTCTTTGAATTCCAAAATTGCTTAGAAGTCACGTTGCAGGGAGGGAAGGGCAAATAAATGTCTAGCATTTGGGCTGTGACTGAGCTGGCATGAACCCAAGCTGAGTGCCACTGTCTTAACATATAGGAAAGACACACCCTCAGAGCCGTGAGTGCAGGAAGACACATGGTTCAAGCAAGAAGGTCCCCAAAGATAAAAACCCTTTCATTTTTCTATTTTCCTTCCCTTGTGGTTATTTTTTTTTTAAACTGGGGATTGAACCCAGGGTTGCTTAACCACTGAGCAACATCCCCAGCCCTTTTTTTTTTTTTTATATATTTTATTTATAGATAGGGTCTCACCGAGTTGCTAAGTGCCTAAGTTGCTGAAGCTGGCTTTGAACTTGCCATCCTCCTGCCTCAGCTTTCCAAGGCACTGGGATTACAGGCTTGTACCAATTTGTGCTTCTTATACATGCTCCTTTCTACATTGCAAGCTGCTTAAAGCTAATGACATCACAGAAACCAGGAGTTCATCTTCACCCACAATACCCAGGGGTGCAAAGTAAACTTCCCGAGAAGGCAGGAACAAGCTCCAGCTTCCTGTCTTTTGTTCAAATATAAAGAAATGAGAAAGTAATGACTAATGGAAAATTACTGTTCCCTTGACTACAACTTTAGCTTTTCACAAGTATATTAATTCTCTCTGAACTGCTATGTTTTTAAAACTTCTTTTAATGGTACATAAAAATACCAGAAGAATGTTACTGCTGTTGACTTAACTATCCCTTTTTCTTCTTCGGCCACTGTCCTATTAGCTGCATTCCGAGTTCCTGGTCTGGACCTTGTGCCACTGCAGGAAGGAAAAGAGCTCACATCTCACCCTCAGTTTTCCTTGCATTGCTACATTTTGAATGTGATGCCTAGGGGCTTCCCAGCTAACTGGATGTGTAAATAAAAGAGTTTTAGATCACTTCAAGGTGTCATTCAAATTTTCATCCTAGCTAACAGGGAGGAAATTCACCAAATCCACCCTGGGGCCATTTTCCCATCTCCTTTCCTGCTGACAGTCAAGTAATGTGCTAGACAAAGACACAGCAAGTCCCATATTTGAATCCTGCAGGACTAATTCCCCAGTTGTTCTTCCAATCTTGAAAAGATCACTCTTCTCCCTTATGGATGAAAAAGTACAAAAAGGGCTGAAAAGGTAGTTTCTATAATCAGAATCTTTTTTTCTTCTTATCCATGCATACTTGAAACCACTAGCAATCATACTGCACTGAGGACTTTCTTGAATGAGATAAGAATAGGACACCTTAAGGATGTAACTTTATAATTGAGTACTTTTTATGTATTATTTCATTTGGAAATTATTCCCAGCATTGTTGTTACAAGCGTGGAGGCCCTGTGATGTTAGATTTGGGCACTTGGCAAGATTTCTCTGCCTGTCTATTCTGACAATAAGTACCATCATAGTAATCCCCACAGTGTGAAGACAATCATTAGTAAATGGCTAAGAGGAGATGTCAATGGTGCTTCAGGCAGTGGTTCAACTACCCACTAATAAAAGCTTTGAACTTGGATAATAGAAAACCTATCTCTCAGAACCACTTTACCAGAGACAGTTTTCTGTAATGGTCAAGGACAAATGCCAAGATTCAGTGGAACACCTACATAAAAATAGCAGCACTGCTAGCCAAAGTTTTTGAATGAGACCTTGCTCTAAGCAGTCTCTATACACAACAATATTGGTAGCTCAAAAACAATTTGTAAGTAATTCACCAAGAACTTAAAGAAAACCCAGGGAAGTTGTCAAAATCTCCATCCTTGTCAAAGAACTGGTTTCAGAGCATCTCAGAGGGATTTCAGTGAAAAATGGCTAAGAAAAGTCAGAAGAGGTAAAGTTACAGTCTATAACACCACTGTCCAGGTAAACATCTTACATGACAGAAACAAGTCTCTAGACTGTCCAAAACTTGGAACTTCTGAGCACGTGCAGTGTGGCTAGTGCAAATGAACTAAATTTTTAACTTTAATTTTAATTACATTTAAATTTAAATACCTGCACATGTCTATTGACTACCATAATGGATAATGATAGAAACTGAGGAGGGGAGGTTGAGAATTGAGTGTCCAGTCTAGGCACATGAGAAGGAATCACCGGGAATCCATAAACCAAGGACAAGTGCAGCACCGCAGTTTCTTCTTGCACATCACCTCCAACTGATTATCAGTGAAAGCCTGCTCCCAAGGCTGAGCTGAACTCACTAGGAAGAATACTGTGACTAGTGAGCAACATCTAACATACAGGACACAGGGTGGCCTATTTCCCAATGCCAGGGGCAAAGAGAACTTAAAATCTTTAGAAAAAGTAGAAAGTAGCAGAGGAAGAGGCCAGGTTCTAAGACCATTGGATAGATGACTACTCTAGAAAGCAGACTGGGTTATGGTTATTTCTTCACTGCTCTGAATCAATACTTACATATAAATAGGGTTATGCAGGGGTTTTAGACATGTGCCCACCAGCAGTCAAAAGGCAAGTAGTGTTCAAGTATTCATTTAGTTGTTTCCCCATTGCCTGCCATATTTCATTTTTTGTTTAGCATCCATCTCTCCCTAGAACACAGTATGCATAAGGACATGGACCAACCTGCATGGGAAGGTACTAGGTAGAAGATCACCAAATGAGTATTTGAACCCAGCTTTATTCATCAAAAACATATTTGAAGGGTTACTACATGTAATGAATTATGTTAGTGTCAGAGAAATAGCTATCAAAACAACAGACCTGGTCCCTACCATTATGGTTTACATTAAACACATAAGATGATCAATGTACAATACCATATCAGACTTATGGTATAGGCAGGAAAACCTTTCTTGAGGTGTTGAACTGAATTTTGAAGGCTGATTAGGAATTACATGGGTGAAAGGGAAGTGAGGGGAGAGGAGGAAGAAATCGCATTCTTGGCAAAGGGAATATCCTGGGTAGACATGGCAAGCTCCAAACACAAGAAAAAAAAAAAATCACTGTTACAACAAGATAGATAGGAGAACAAGCTGATGATGACCCCAGAGGAGTGCTGCACCCCAAATCCCTGACCCAGTCAGTATGATCTGAGGGCATCCTGCCTAGGAGAAGCACAACCTACTGAGTATCCTAAGTATGGAACCCTCTGTCCTGTGGCGTGGTAGGGGCTCTCCCAGAAAGAAAAGGTAATGTATCACATTTAGTGTGCATGCCAACTCTGCCATAAATCTGTTGTGACTCTGTAATAACTCAGTTATGTGTGATGCTGTCTCAAGTTTGTTGGGATTTTATTATATGAGCATACCCAAACAAAATGTGAATTAGCTTATACAGGAGACAAAGTTTGCAAGAGATATATAATGCACTGCCTCCCTGCATTCAGGGCTCAGCCTGTGGATGTAATTCTGCCAGGTGCATGCCAGCATAAAATAAACAGTGCTTGCTGTTGGACACCCCAGTGTCCTGGCTGTCCGTGTGCAAAATCCTGCAACAGTAATGCTAATCTAATGATTTTTTTTTTTTTTTTTTTTGGTTGCCAGGGGTACTCAGTTTTTCTGATAGGGTTATTTTAAAAAACAGATATTTATAGAATAAACCAGAGGAGACTTATACGCATGCACACACACACAGACTTGTGTAAGTTTACAAAAACTTTGCTCATGAAAGTACTATTTAGTTTGAGTTTCCAGTTTTAACAGTTCTTAGAAAAGCAGAATTATTATTCCCATTTTACAGTTGAGGATTCAGGAACTCACAGAAAATATAACCTGTCCATGTAATTTTCATGCTTAGAAGGGGCAAAGCCAGGATTCAAAGTCACACTATCCAGGTTCCATGCTCTTTCCAAGAGCAGATCTTCCCAACTCAGCAACCACGGGGAAGTACTGCATCTGACCCCTATATCACCAATCGCGCCCATTATACAGCTTTTAAACAGTTATTCATCAAGGTGATTTCTGTGCTGCTGGTGAATGCTTTTACCCAAAGAACATTCCTTCCAGTCAGGGAGATTCTAGCTCTTTAAACACACTTACTTCATAGTTGGAGTTTTAGGAAGCTGGCTTATAACATTCTATGACAACTTCTTCAAGAAGGTAATGTTGTTCATCTAATTTAAATCCAGAGCCTTGCTTTAAATTATTTTTTAAATTGATCTCGAGACCCTGGAATCACTCACAGGACCATTAGTTCTGAAATACAATGAATCATTTTCCAACTCACGGATCAAATGTCCCAAAGCACTTTCAATACGACAGCTCTCATATCTGGAGTGTCTGTAAGGTTCTAGATGTTTTACTTATATCCTGTAAGTAAGGTGACCAACTGCCCCATTTATCTAAGATCTAGTGTTTCTTGGGATGCAGGAATGCTAAACTGGGTTAAGTTGGTTGCCCTATCAGTAATTTAATCTTTATAACCTCATTTTTGCCCTTCATCACTACTGATCAAAGAATTCAGACTAGAAAATTCACAGTATTTGCCCAAGATTTTCAGAGCACGTGGGAATACACATGAGGCTTGAACAGAGGTCTAATATCCAGGGGTTAAGCCTATCTTAGCCCCTGGGTAACCATAACAGCATCATTTAGCTGAGAGAGAAGAGTATCACCATGTAAATGAACCCCTCAAACCTTCCACTTCTCTGGAGAATTCTCAGTATTCTAACTTCTAAAGTGGAGAGGACTTTTTCAGGACTGAAATAAAACTGGGAGCATTCTCTTGTGCCTTAAGCTCAATGTTCTGATTTGCATGTCAATACCAGCAGTGTTATTTCACCTTAGGGCTGCTTTTAAAGCACCCAGAATAGTGCAAGCAGTCTGAGCAGGAAAACTAACCAGTAAATTGTGGAAAACAGACCTTGGAGTCTCACCTGAGGAAATGGAATAAGAGTCAGGTGGACTTAAACTTAAATCCTTCCACTGCCATATACCAGCTGTGTGACCTCAGGGTTAATAATAGTATTTCTCAGGATTACTGTGGAACATAAAGTAAGATCACCTGATGTGAATCTACCTTGCTTTATGACTGGCACATGATAAATGGCCAATGTTAGTTCACAAACCACCCCCACCCCCAAAAAAAAGAAACTCAATGTCCCTTCACTTTATAATCTCTTCACACTTCCAAGTTCTGAAACCTAAAAACCTACATGAAAATAACAGATTGGGTCAATAAGAATACAAACAACCATTTCATTCTGAACTGGGCCCAAGATTGGAACACTTTTCACCAAAAACATACAGATAACACACAGGTGCATGAAATACTGTTTGACATTAGTTAATAAGGACACACAAATTAAAGCCACCATAAGATATTACGCATCTACTAGAATGACTAAAAACACCAACAATTACTAAATCAAAGCAATGATATAGAACTGGAATTTTCATCCACTGTGGGATTGCAAAACAGTATAGCACTTTTGAAAACAGACTGGCGGTTTCTTAGAAAGCTAAGCACACATTTATGACCTAGCAAAGTATGTCCACACAAAAAAGCACATATCAACTTTATAAAATCAAAAATTCTGTAAACACAAAACATCACCAGGTGAAGAGAAAAATATATGCTACATGTACACAAAGAAATACTGCTCAGTAAGAAAAAGGAATCAACTACTGAAACACATGGCAAAATAGGTGTATGTTAAATACCTTTCATTTAAACAAAAGATGCCAAACACAAAGGCTACATGTTATTTGACTCCACTGACATCAAAGTTTGGAAAAGGCTAAGAAAGAACAAAGAGACATGTGCAGAAGAACACAAAGGAACTCTCTGGGGGTGCGGGAAACACTATGTCCTGTTCATGGTAGTTGCACAAATATATACTTTTGTCAAAATGCATTAAACTATATACATAAAAAGAAAAAGTTTTAATTACATGCAACAACTCTGATTTTGAAGAGAAAAACAGATTATAAAGAACAGGGGTGTAAGCCGGGCGTGGTGGCGCACGCCTGTAATCCAAGCGACTTGGGAGGCTGAGTCAGGAGGATCTCGAGTTCAAAGCCAGCCTCAGCAACTTAGTGAGACCCTAAGGAACTCAGTGAGACCCTGTCTCTAAATAAAATACAAAATAGGGCTGGGGATGTGACTCAGTGGCCGAGCATCCCTGAGTTCAATCCCTGGTCCAAAAAAAAAAAGAACAGGGGTGTAGCCAGGGGTAGGGGATCCACCTGGGAGAAGAGTGGATATGGAGACACGGGAACATGTACAAGACATTGCCAGCAACCAGTTTCATGCATAATCTGTGACCTAGGTCTTTATTTGGGGAGCAAGCCAAAAAAAAGCCACTCATGTACCAGTGTCACTGTGTGTCCCACAGTCTCATTTCACTTGGCTGCTTCTAATGTGGAATCAACACTTTATCTCAGAAAATATGTCACATGGCCTACATTTTTTAAGGAAATGCTAGCAGAGTCATTACTCCTGCTGCCCTCTGCTACATTTCCAGTAATTTTTTTAAATTACTGTTTACAAGTGAAGGTGACAGGTTACTCTAAGAACACAGATCTCTCTTGCCACTGATTTTAACTCTGGCAAGACTGAGTCCATGAGAGAAGGAAGATAAATGTAGTCAAATGCTTCAGCCCAACCTCAAGCTTGACACAGTACCCACAAAGGGACTCAGTCAGTCCACAAGGAAATTCAGAGAAGCGAGGACACTGTAGTCAAATGGGTGCAGTGGGATGAGATGGGGTGCGTGGCACAGGGGGAAAGACATATAGCACACCATCCCACAGTCAAGCCAAGTTTGGGACTCACCAACCTGCTTTTTCCATGTGGGCCTTAAGATGTTCCCAGGTCTTTTTCTAGTAACAGCTTAGCCAAGAGTTATCCTGACTCCAACCGACTGCTCTTTTCTCATCAGGAAAACCAGGAAGCCCTGGTGGAAAGTCCCTTCATTGCACCCCAAGGATAGGCAGAGGACACAAACAGAGCATATTGCCCTGCTTTTAGACGATCCATTTATGGTTTCTTGGATGGAATAGATGGCAAATTCGTATCTGTTAGGGCTCTTTGGTTGCAAGCAGCAGACATGAACTGAGCAAAAAAAAAAAAAGGACTTTGTTGGTAAAAATTTTTTGCAAAAATCAAAGGAAAAATGTGTACTACTAATCTCATTTTATAAGAAACAAAAGATTCTGAAACTCTGAAGCAGATTCCAACTTTTTCATATAACCACATCAGAACTCCTCAAGAGGAGGAAATTTTGACTCAAGCATTCATGCCATCTGGACGGCTAACAGGTCTTCAAGGGCCAGGTCTGCCTGTGGGCAAATCTCACCTGGGGCCCTAATATTCTCAAGTCTGTGGAAATGGGGTAGATGAAAGGAAGTTGACCAGGCTTAGGAAGCCATGCCCTCAAAATCCAGGTTCTTAATTCTGTAAATCTCATGCCACAGGTAAGAATGAAGAATCAAGCTCTCTGTCCTTCCTGCACATAAGCAATAGATTTCATAATTCTCTATATTCTTTCTCTTAAAATGGTAGAAATACAATGCTCCTAAATGTTCCATATTCTTGTTTTTCCCTTTACAAAATTTAAAATTTTAGGGGAGTTTAGAATCCCAATTCATTTACCTCTGCGGAAACTTGGACTCCAATAGTGTTAATAATCAAGTTATTAATATTAGATAGTCATTACCTATGAAGCATTGATTCAGACTTTTTATGGTTATCTCATCTATGCCATACAGTGATCACGGGTGGAGCCAATTCATTTACCTCTGCAGAAACTTGGACCCCAATAGTGTTAATAATCAAGTGATTATTATTATTAGTCATTACCTATGAAGCATTGATTCAAACTTTTATGGTTTATCTCATCTATGCCATACAGTGATCTCAGGTGGTTATGCTAAAAGTACTTCTACTTAACATATGAAAAGACAGATTTGGAAAAGCAAAGGTTAGACCTTGTCTAAAGTCAAGAGCTCAGGTCAATTTCAGGTCTTTCTCATTTTATCTCAGTACTTTTTCATTGCTGTGATATCCAGCCTAATGTGGGCAAGTTTCTGCTCTTGGGTCAGAAATCAGTCCACCTGGCTAGCAACGCAGAAACAAAGTGCTCCCACTATTCTTAACTCCAGGGATAATCACCCAAGGGGTTAGGCAGCTAAGTAAACTATCCTGACTTTATCAGTGAAGACAGTTTGCCTTTTCTCCTTCACTTGCCACTTGAGATGTTGCTGTCCTCTGCATACTGACACAATCTCATCTCACCCAAAGCAGGAATGTTGTGCAGGTTAAAAAAAAAAAAAAAAAAGTCATGATAGTTAAAAAAAAAAAAAAGAAGAAGAAGAAGACTATCATTCCCCAGGTGAACAGCACTCAAGAGTTTTGCCAAAGCTGTTAACTCCCACAGGGCTCACTGCACTGGAGGCACAGCTTCAGGAACCTTGAAACTTGGACTTTGCAAGCTGCTCCTACCCACAGAAAATAAATGGGGTTTGGGCAGGTACCATGAAGTTAAGTTTAACTCTTCAAAACCCATTCTTGAAGTTTTCCTGTTGTAAAGAAGGCCTTTAAAACTGCAAGAATAGAATGGAAAACATTGATATGCTACACATTCACTCAATGAAAATGTACAATTTAGCTAATAGATCCTACAAAGGTTAATTTCTTCAGTGTGAAATACATGTCATGATTACATTGGATTTCCCCTAGAAATAGGGGAAGCTGAGAAGATTTGCAGAACTGTCTTACTTTATTCCACAAGTCTAAAATTTCAAAATCAAAGTCTTTAAAAAATGTAATGGACAGGCTAGGTAAGAGACTCAGCGACATCCTCCTCAAGATGGATGGGTTTAGACAGTTTTACCCATGAGCTGGGATTAAAGTTCGAATCTTGAGTCATTTTCATCAATGTAGCATCATTAGTAACAAAGTCCCTTTAATCAAAAGCTAGAAGAATGTGTCATGCAAGCCAAGGTTCTTAAAAAGAGCTGAACAAAAGAGCATAAATATGATAATTCACATCTGGGTCATAAATACACTCTTCGATACAAAACATGGTAAATGAAGTGTGGAGGTGAGGGAAAGAGGTGGAGAACACATAGGAAATGCAGAAGAAAAGAACATAAGAATGAGATGAAGCTGAGTAGACAAGAATCATTTCTATTTCTCATCTGGGATCAGGGGAAAATTTTCACATGCAAGTGCAAGTAACTTGAAAACAGGGCATAAGACACTGTAGTGGTACTCAAAATAGGAAATTATTTTAATTCTTCCAAAGAGTTTCTGGAAAAACCATCTAAGACAAAGCAGCTCAGAAGAGTTTTAAAAGTCACAAAAGGATATTTGGGATGTGCAGAAAATGAAGTATACTTTGAGGGTGATCAAATCCAAAATCAAGAACACTTCCAAGGGTTTCAAAGTCTCTCTTACTTGTGCCTATTTTAACCTTCATGCCTAAGATTAGAAGAGATTTGTCCAGTTTAGAACCCCTTTTTAGATATGAAGAAGGTCTTAAAATAATAGCCGAGGAAAAAAAATCTCACTAGATCACCAAAGGTGATTATCACGTTTTTAGGTCATTGCAATAAAAGAGGGCTGCTTTTTATAAAAGTTTAATGTGAAAGCACAGAGGAAAACATAGTTGATTTAGGGATCTTTCCAACTCACAGAATCAAAGCATATATGATATGTAGCTGCTATAATGTTTCTTTGAAGAGCAGTTGACAGAGAGGATCAGGAATATCTATTGTAGGACAGAAAGTACCAGTCACATCATGAAACTTTGGTGTAAAAAATCCCTTGACTGATCCAGTTTTCTAACCTCTTCCTATTTCAGAAACTGAGGTCATATGACCATGAACCTGCATTTAGGAGACAAGCTGATGTGGCACTAAGCTCCGATTTCTTTACCAATAAGACAACTATGATACCCTCATGAAAATAAACCATGGCCCCAAGCCAAAATCTGGGGAAAATACCATTGCTCCAACATCACTTTATTTCCCATGCTACTAATAGGACCTTTATGTGGGAGAAGATTTAAATTCTTATTTTGTTATTCTCATAAAAAAGAAAACATAATTGTCCGATACATGTTTGCACATTACTGTTTTTAAACTCAGATAACCTTGCCAACCTCACCCCAAAAAGCCTGGAGAAACTTCATTACACTGTATTCTAGTTTGCCTTCGATTTATATTTTGGTAGAATAATTTGGTCAAATATCTAAAGGTCTTCCCACTAGTGAAATCAGGATGTGCTAAGGAAAAAAAAATGAACATGCCTAAGTGTCCATCAAAAACAGTCATTGAAACTGAAACATAGCAACCATCCTCAAATTCTAGGAACCCGTAGGAGAATACTAGAGACAAGCAAGGGTTAACACAGATGATTTTTAGCTTAAGAGGAGGCAACATACTTTTTAAGGCAAACACCTGGAGAGAAAAAAAAAAGTAGTATTTTGTTTCCATCTGAAGAAATTGCAGACAAACATGAAGCAAATCACATCACGGGAATAGTCAATTACCTGAACATGCTAATTAACTAAATGTAATCAACCCGCTTTCAGTCCTCTGTTCACCTGCTATAATATTTCTAGTGCATTGCCGTTCTTATTCCTTACAACCAGTACAACATTAGACAGTCTGCATGGTGCAGCAAAGAGAAACAAATAAGCACAGATTTTTGCTGATGGCAGGAATTTCTCATGCTCAGGGCATATGAACCAACAATATAGAAATGGCAGCACCGCCTTTATGTCTTAATTATTCTCCACACCTATTTTGCAAAAGAGACTTAAAGTTCAATTAGGCAAGATGATGCTCTGTTATGGTTATTTCATAAAAACTGAGCAGTCATTTAAAGTAGTAAATATGCAGTCATGACAGAATTAAATATTCATGAAATCAAGAGCGACTGGGAAGCTGAGGATATCAGAATATTAAAATTCATCATAGTTCTCACAATGTAAATCTTGTACGCATTTGTAAGGCACCCCATCCGGTCTAGAGTGTGCTCAAATTCCAGTTTCTTGGTAGACTGCCATTTAAATAACAATATTGATTTTGGTAGATAAACAACAATCTTGATTCTTAGCTCAGTTTCAAAATGCAAAACAATTTTGAACATTTGCAAATCCAAACTTGTTAAGAGAGCCGTCTCCAAACATAGAATAGCAACATTCAGTGTGATCCTGACATGTTTCAGGTATTTGTTTAATCTACTAGTAGCTTAGGAAAGGTCCCACAGAAACCAAGGGGATCTCCAAGGAGGAGCACTTCACCAGACACAATTTGCACTTCTAACCAGCAGAAGCACCTATTTTCCTGTATTGAGCAAAGGAGGAAAAGTAGATTTACTCGGCTTTGGTTCCAATATTCTCATCTGTTGAACCAACTTTTCCCCAACATTAGCAGCCACTTTCAAAATGTAGTAACAAATACAAGTGCACTTTATTCAGACAACTGAAAAACACTAGTTTACACACAACTAAACTCCAAGTGTGTACAGAGACAGGACTGTCTAGAGACAAAGCCGTAATAAAATACGCTCTACTACTATTACTGAGGCATTATTTTCTATGCTATTTTTCTCTACTTTACAATTTTCTGTCAGTAAAGGAAACATCAGCATTAGAGAATGGCATGTGAGCATTTCTTACTGGAATTCAATTACCTGAAAAACTCCTTACTGCACAGTAAGTAGCAGCTATCCCCTAGTCTACAATGACACAGCAGGGCTGCAAAAGATTTGCAGGGTTCATCTGCTGCCAGGCACTTCGTCCCTGCCCTCCTAGGCAAGCAATGCCAGGTGTGGAGAAACACATACAGCTTGGAGCTGGGTTGAGCAACGCTCTCCATTCTGCGAAGGAGCCAAACTTTGCTCCCATTGTTATCAGCCTTAGGTTGATGTCACCTCCCTCCAAGGAGTCTCAGAAGACACTTGGCAGCTCCAGAAGGCATATTTCCCCTAGATCAATATCATCCGAATGAGCCTCTGTTAGACTGTGAGGGCAAGCAAAGGTCTCAACACTGCTCCCCCGAGGTGCTGTGCTCTGCCCTAAGCATCACATCGCATGTACAGAAGACTTTTCTCTGCACACATCACTGAACACCGAAACCAGGACAGACTTCAGCACACGCTTTCCAGTTCGAAAAGTCACTATCGCCAGTGGATTCCCTTGAATCCCACGCCTTCTCCACATCTGCCACCCCCACCCCCACACAAACGAGGTAAGGGGGTGGGGGAGCGGAGGGGTTAAAGTAACAGCCACTACTAGAGCTCCTTGGTTTTGTTCAAAAGATGTCACAGCGGCAACACTGTGGACCTTACCTTGCTCTCTCCTTTCTCGCCGTTGGGTCTCGTCTCGGGATCGTCGCTGTCCTCAGCGCCTGCACTCTCGCCGGGCAGTTCATCCTGAGCCAGCTGCTGCTGCTGCTGCGGCTGGGGCTGGGGCGGCTGTGGCGGCGCCTGGCAGGCTCCGCCAGCCCCCTGGGAGCGGGGGATGGGCTCCGGGCGCGGAGAAACTCCCTCAACATCCATCTCCATCTTCCCATTCACTGGAGGGCAAGACAAAAGCGGAGCGGAGACTTGGCAGCGGCGCTCGGCGGCTTCTCAGCTGCCGGTGGCACGCATGGCTCGCCGAGGAGGGGCCGCCTCCCGCGCGCCCTCCCTCCTGCCACCCTTCGCCCGCGCTCCCCGCAGCTCCGTTCGCTCGCTCGGCTCCGGTACTGGCGGCGTCTGGACCCGAGAGTGCGAGGAGCGAGTGGCCGCGTGTCCTTGGAGCGGTGGCCTTCAGGCGCCCCCGGCAGTCCCGCTAAGCAGAGCGCATCCCGGCGGCGGCGGCGGCGGCGCCTCCCAGCCGCGCACCCAGCCCCGGGGCCGCCCGGGGACTTGCTCTCCAGCCCGGCCTCCCGATCCTCGCTGCTTTCCAGCGTCTCCTGGGGCCCCGCGGCGTTTCCCCTCCCTTCCAATCTTCGGAACAAAGTTGCTGGAAGAACAAACCAGATCGCCGGGATTTGCCCGGGGAAACTGGCAGGAATAGGGAATGTCAGGTGTAAGTGAAATCTACCGTGCCCACCCGCTGACCAAGCGCCGACCCTCACTCTTGCCCCCTCCCCAAGGCCGAGGGGCCAAGAAAAGGAGGGTTTTCCGACCTGTGCGAGGGGCAGCGGCGAAGACTAGGAGAGGAGCATGCGGAGGGCTCGTGGCCGGTGAGCCCACCCGGAACCCCAGCGACCCCCACCTCCACGCTGCCCCTAGTCCCCCTCTCTCCCGTGGCGGAGCGCCCTCGGGGGTCAGTCCCTTCCGGGCATGTGTGTATGTGTGTGTGTAGCCCGAAGCTCCGTTCCTAGAGCTGCTCCTCCGCGGCGGCTTCGCCCGGCACAACCCTGCACTACAGAACTGGAGTATAGAGGGGGAAGCCAGTGGCAAATTCCGGGCAGGAAATCGACCTAACCTTGCCTCGGCTGGGATCCGGGGTTAAAATTGGGAAGGGGTGGGGTCCCACAGGGATGGTGAGGACGCGAGTCTCGTGGCGCGCTGGAGTTTGGCATAAAGGTCGACAGCTGAGGGTCGGGGAAAGGAGAAAGAAGAAATGAGATATAACTGCCCGACTTTTACTGCAATGTGCCCCGGGGTGGGCGCCAGCTGCGCGCTGTTTCTCTTAAGTAGTGAGTCCACCTGTGCTAGTAGGGCATCCCCAGGAAGCTCGGGTGATGACCCCAGGAGCAGGCAGTGAGTTGCGTCTATAAATATATAGACCGATGACAAGGGTAGACTTGGAAATTCTTAAATCAGGGCTCACCGTCAGGTGATAAGGATGACTTCTAAATTTAACAGTACTTGGTCCTAGGAAGTAGCTTACAACTTCATAGAAACTGCTACAGCGACTCTACTAGACGTCCAGGGGGACCTTGGAGCAGCAATGGAGAGAAACAGCGGGTTATTAAGAACCTGCTTAATATTAAACAGAACCCATTGTTCTGGGCTTTGAGTTCCATAATGCCCCCAAATGGATCAGCAGATAAATGAACTATTCATACACTTCTTAGCAGAGGGTAGCTTTTTCTCTCAGCATATAATGTGAAACAGCACTTGTCTAATGAAACTGGAAAATTGCATTGTTCAGCTCACTGTCTGCTTTTTATTAACTTAAACACAACTTTTACATAACAAGACCCACTGTCCCAGTAGATGCAGAGTTACACAAGAGCACATCATTGGATTCTATCTGCCACTACAATCTCAATCTACTATTCTGCATCCAAGAATGACAGAAATTGCTACTTTAATCAGCCAATTAGAATAATGCAACAGTGAAAATGATTTTCAAAAGGAAAAAAGGGATTGAATTACCCCCAATCTCTTTTATTTTCAATATTTCTAAAAATTAAAATCAAATTTATTTTCTGGGCTGGTAATATCTTAAATATGAGTTCACTTTAATCGGAGACTCACTATACTTGTAAATGACATTACGCCCCTGTATGTAGTAATGTAGCAGCCAAGAAAATAGCTATATGCCTTTCTAAAGATGTTATTTACTCTCCATTTCCTCTCCAGTGCATGGTAATAAACCATCAATTCTTACAGGATTTTTATTATGGTAAATTAGATTATCTGTGTAATGTGCTTAGCAAATTACATAGAATATACTGAGCACCCAACAAACATTGTCTGTTATATTGAAAGACTAAGATAGGATACATTCACCTTGAGCATTTATCTGAAAATCTTGATTTAGAAGGAAGAAGCTACCATTTTAATTAATCTTTACTTAAATTTTCTAAAAGATATCTGCCACCTTCAGAGAATGAAGCCCCTTCTGAAGACAGAATAAAAGTCAATGGTGTTTTGTGCAATGAAGTTTTGAATTTGACAGATTTTCCTTCTACAATGTAGAAATAAAAATCACATGTCAGTTCAGACAGGAGCTGGAATAGCTGACTGGTAAAGTTATTATTCTTCCATGCTTGTTACTTCCAAAATGTGTTTGTGAACTTCTTTCAAGGCTTAAATGAAGATTAAATTGAAAAAAAGATAAAATAATTTCAACTAAGTTTGTTCTAAATTTAGGCATGTGTTTTGAAAGATCCCTATTGTTAAATGCAAATATTTTCTTTCTTCTGCCCCTCTATTTTTTTGGGGACACAGATTTTTTTTTAGCATCTGTCATAAGTAAATATGGACTCAGAAAATATATTACATTTCAAAACTGTTGATTGCACCTAATTATGCATGTAAATTGCTACTTCAGGCATAAAGACAGCTTGCAACATTTTGAAAATTTTGCCCTACTAGTCATCTGAGGTATTTGTGTTACTATTTTGTAGTTGCCTTAAATGACTTCATATCCCCATTAACTTTCCATTAATGATGAGTCTGGAATAATTTTGACTTTTTGCTTTTTCTTTTTCAAATGACTCAAATTAATAATCAGTTTTTAACAACATCACCCTTCTTTTTATTTATACCAGGCCACTTGATTTTTTTAAGTCACTAAGAAGAGATTCTACAAAGAAGCATCCTGGGAGTGTAGTCAGTCAAATTTCTTGTTACTCAAAGTGTAATCCCTGGACCCCAAGCATCCCAAAACCTAGGAGAAATGCAGCTTTAATCCCCACCATGGACCTATTGAATCAGAACCTGTGTCTTATGAGATCTCCAAGTGATTCCCTCCTTCCTTCAGTTTAAGAAACACTGCTCTATCATATCACAGGTTGGTCCTTGTACATTGTAATTATCTTTGGCTCTCCCTATTCCCCTAAAGTACTACCCAGAAAGATTTATTAGGAAAATGCAAGGTAGCAACTTCTTTCCCTCAAGACATTATATTCCCCACCCAACTCCCATTCTCCAGGGTCTTACTGATGCATAATGAAAAGTTTCACAAATAAACAACATATCTATGTTGTGTATCTCTAGCACTGCATAAGAAGTGTACTACTGTCCACAATCAAAATGCATTAACCTAAAAAGCATCTTGTCTTGAATAATAAATTTAATGCAAACATGTGGAAGGCTCACTCTTGGCCTTCTACTTAAGACTTGAAAGCCGACAGTTTCCTGTGCTGGGATAAGCAGTGTCTTCTGTTGCAATGTAAGCAGAAACCAACAAGTTTGTGTTTGTGCAATGACAGATATAAAGCTTCAATCATTTGGGGTAAGTTTGAAGTAAGTTATTTGTCTCAAATAACTTTAGGAAATATCAGAAAATGTTTCTTTAAAGAATTTCTCTGAAAAACATACATACAAAAAAATCAATGAATTGTTACTGTAAAAGTCTATGTGATACAGTATTCTTACCTGGCATGTACCTGAAATCACCTGGAGAAAGTCATCAAAATGCAGATTAGGATTCAGCAGGTCTGGGGTTGGACCTGAGACTACATTTCTAAAAAATATCTATATGAATCCCATGCTTTGGGTCTTTAGAACTAAACAAGATTTGCTTTATTTCCATCAGTGGTTCTCAATTTTCAATCACTTGATGAATTTTAAACAATCTGCAGTACTGACTAAACCCCAAATAAGTTATATCAGAATCTCTGAAGGTGGACTGTAAGCATCAGAAGTTTTAAAAACCTCTCCAGGTAATTACAATGTGTAGCCAAGACTGAGAATCTGGCTGATTCTCCAGCTGTGTTCAGCAACAGCACCTGGGGACTTGTTAGAGATGCAAACTGTAGTACCCTACCCAAGACCTACCTGCCAATCAAAAAACTTCAGGGGTGGAGTCTAGCAATCAGTGCTATAACCCAGTGTTATTGTGATGCGTGCTTAGTTTTGAGAACCATGACTGTGATCAGAGTTTCTCTATGCATGTTAAAAATCGCTAGGGAGTGGTCAAAAAATACTGGTGCACCCCCTTAATCAATTAAATAAAAATCTTAGAGGGCGAAAGCTAACTTGTTTGTAAAGTTCTCCTAGGTGATTTCAGTTGTGCAGACAGGATTGGAAAAATTTTCTATGGACTGAATTTTTATATATGCAAATTGTGTTTCCATGGAGCAGCAGTTTCTTTTATGCTAGTTAAAAAATCCTTCCTTAATCTGCAAAAATGGAGTGCCTGGAAAGGTAAATTAGAGTACCAGCCCAATTATCACAGATTCAAATTAGTGTACTCAATATTTTCTGATGAGCCACTTTTTTTTTTTTTTCCTTCTTGGTAACATGACAGCAGAACTCTGATGTGAAATGACTCAGTTTGGGGTGGCTATGAAACGTACCTTGGTACCAGCCTGCATGACAAAAGTTTCCTTCATGAGTTAGGCAACTCAGGGGATATCCCTATAAATCAGGGAACTGCGGTTAAGGGTTTTAGCACCTTACTGCCACCCAAAGTATAGTTCCCAGTCCAGTAGCATCTGTATCAGCAGGGCAGTGGTTATGAACACTGACTCTCAGTTTCCACCCCAGTCCTACTTAACAGTATCAGCATTTAAAATCCCAGGTGATATGTGTGCACTTTTAAAGTTTGAGAAGCATAGCCCAAGCTATTCCTGTGAGTCAGAGTTGACACTCAACTAGAAACCTGATCCTAACTCTGACATCTCTCTGTTTTTATGGATCTACTCCCATTCTGAGAACCTTGTAGAACTTTTATAACTGAAGTTCCAGTTGATGAGAGGAATCTACAAAAATTCTTCATTCAATTTTAACCTTTCTATCCGTAGAACCACTGTCCAGTGGAACTTCCTGCAATATGCTTTTCGGTAAGGAACCACCAGCCACATGTGGCTTCGAACATGTGAATTTTGGCTAATACAACTGAGAAACTGTATTTACTTTTGTTTCATTTTGATTGATTTACATTTAAATAGCTTCATGCGGTTAGTGGCTCCAGTATTAGACAACACAGCTCCAAAGTAATCATTCTTCCTCTTGCTTAGCGCTTATTCACGTTCCCAGGTTAAACACTGGCCCCTCCTACTCAGCTTTTGTATGTATTAATCCCTAGTGACTACACCAGGATGAAAAACATCTGCCTTGCCACCTCATTTACATAATAAGTAACATTATGCTTGTTATTTTGAATGAGAGGAGTTTAACTTGAATTAAGTGCCACCAAAAGTTGTCAAAACCTCTTTCATAGTATTCATAATTACGTAGCTTTAATTTTACAGCCTTTTCAAACGTCAGCAGACATGGGTACATTTGGAAACTGCCTTAAGAAAAAGAGACAAAAGACTGCAAATGGATTCAGGGTGGAAGACACATAGAGACATTCCCACACCCAGCATCTTGTTGGTGCATAATGGAAAGTTGCATACATTAAGAATTCATCTATATTGAAAGTAAACATCAAAACTTGAAGATTACTCTCGAAATGGAAGATGAAACATAAAAACAAAGAAGAGATCATGAAGTTAACAGTGCCAGAAGATAGCAATAAAATTTAATATAGAAATGTACTCAATAGTTAGTCTGAATTATACAGTCTGTGGAGCCAATGGAATACGAGAAGACGGGATGGGATGGGAGATAAGGGAAGGGGGGAGAAACAGAAATACTCATAATTTGAGACAAATACCAGCCTCCTTGAGTCTCTTTTCTACAGGGTAGTAACAACAGCAAACAATTCTAATAACACTGATTCCAATCTATTAAGTGTGCCCATGGGGTCCCCTCAAAATCCCTGTGAGGTAGATAATACAATCAGGAAAAAGATTATTCTGGCCATTCTGATTATTTTAACTGACACTCCTTAGAAAAGCTTAACATAGCGTAAGCAAATTCCTACCTGAAAGAGGACAGTGCTAAAGTCAGACCTTTTCCTCTGATTACTTCTAAGAAGCAATAGCCACAACCTATCTTATAAAAAAGGAGGTTAGCACTTGGAAAATATGTAATCAGGGTTTGTACCTTGCCCAGCTGCTGATTTGGTACTGTGTGATTCACAATTATTCCCACAAAGAAACGTGTAGCTAAGGGCAACAGTCTCACTTCTGCAGCGTGGTCATTTCATAGCAACTGAAACCAATAAATAGACCACTGCGGTTGTCCTCGGGAAAGAAACTCCAAGGGACTTCAGATTGTATGACTTCAGGAGACTGGCTGGGAGCTCAGACATCATTCCAAACATCCTGACTTTAGTGCAGCATCTTAAGATTCAGACCCTCTTTCTTCTCAGACACTGAGGGCATCTTTCTTCGTAATCCACATTAGTCCACCTCAAAGGAGAAGGATCAACTACTTCCTTTCAGTGATGGGCTAAAAAAGCCAAACTTGGTTCTATATCTCTACAGCTTTGCTGATTCCACACACCTAAGAATACGAGTTATTCAAATTAAACCACAAACCCTAATATTTGTTTTAGGCAATGTTTGGAGTATCTACCACCCTTCATTTTTTTTTAACACACATGTTTCTTGAAGAGATGACCAAAATTATAAGAGTACTTTATACACATAAAAATTTCTAAGGATTCTGAACTTTAATTCTGATCCACCTGAACATTTTCCAGAGTATTTTAGTTTTAAACAGCAATCACATTCTGCCCAGGCAATATTAGAGCAATTCTGCCTCAGTGAGATGATGACTCATTTGACTTTCTGAATCTTGTACAGATTGTGAGCTTTGCTGAGCTGGTTCTAAGACTTGATTTGTGCTTCTAAAAGCTCAGGTGGAGGGAGGCACATTTTGTACTTTCTTTTGATCATCCCTGTGACCTCTACTTTGATTTGGGCCTCTCAGCTTGGGTTCCTAGCTGCCTTCCGAGTCATCTTTGCTCCATGTTTACTTTATTATCTAAGATCCTTGCTGGTCACTGGACCACAAAGTTAAAGCATATGGTGATCTCTGCCTTGCAAACCACAACAATAAAAGTACATAAATATGTTACAAAATATGATGAGAGCCCTGGAAACAGCAAAGGCAATACAAAGTACTCACACCAGGGTTCCAGCAGTCAGAGGACTTTCCCTGTGTATCTTATAGGAGTCTCCAAAAGGGCAGTTATTAAGTAACTCATCCAAGTTCTTAAACTGAGAAATAAGGTCAAAGAATATACAGGGCCAAAATATCTCTTGTATTGCTGACAAAGTCTGGGTTAGAGGATATAGTTTGTGTAGTTTGTGTCTGGAAGACAATGGTCTTTCTATTTCTAAACATTGGCATCAAGCAGACCAATCCACTCCATCAGAGCAGTGTGGGCATGTCCCTGCCCTGCAGACAGCCAACCCCCCAGAAGTAAAAGAAAGAAATATTTCACTCTTAGCTCTTTCTTCCTCTAACTGCCTCTGACCATCCAGAAAACCCTCATGAGCATCTTTAAATAACAAAACACACACACTTGAATTTAAATCAAGAGGAGGATGAAGGAGAGGAGGAGAAGGAGTTGTTGTTACTTCCCCTAGGTGAACTCTGCATACATCTCAGTCCTTTACACCATATCCCAGGTCCCAGTCCCTGTGACTTCCTGGTGCCTCCTGTGGCAGAGAGAATGGGTGGAGTACCATGGACAGCTCCTTTCCCTGCCTCTATGAGCTCACTAGTCTTTGTGGCCACTAGGTCACCATCAGTTCACCAGTCATGCTCAGCTAAACTTCAGGACTCTCTCTCAGGTTCTAGACATGGCTAGTCAGAATTAACATTCCCGGTACAAAGCTGTCAAGGGGTAAACTCCTGACTCAGTTCTCATTAGCATCAGGCTTGTTTCTGCTGAGCAAACCAGAGATTTCAGGGAGGTGTGGAGCTTGCAGAGGAGGTGCGTTGGTGAGTACCTTTTATTTTACAAGTGCTGAATAAATATTACATTTTCATAATTTGGCTTTTTAAACCAGAAATTATTTTTCATTCCCTCATATAGCATATTTTAGAAGACCCACCTAATGCAGTGTCTTGTACATGGTGGGAACTAAATAAATGTTTGATAATGAATATTAAAAACCTTTTATGTGAAGGCTTAGAAATGACTTTGCATCTCATCTTGGAAAATTTAGTCTTCAAATAAGTAAAATAAGAATAGTTTATTTGGAAACTAGGTTTTCAACAAGGACTTACTATCGTGAAATGTGTATGTAGATTTCACTGATCTATTACAGAAGCGTGAATAACTTTAACTTTGCACAATGACCTTTTCTGAGTCTCATTTTATAAATGAGGAACTTAGAATTGCTTTCAGGTCAAAGGCTCTCTGGTAACAGTGGCCATCTTCTGACTAGTTGAATGTATGCTAAAAATATCAGATAACCAGGTGAAGGTGAGAAACTCTCTATATTTTTATATGATATGCTTTTCAATTCCATCTATTAAATGGTAGATCTGCTAGTTCTAGATATGGCCACTAGTCTTCTAGTCATTATGTCCTTTATCTGTACATTTTGCTTTTCATTTTGGAACCAGCATATAAGAAATATGTGCAACCACAGTAAATGATTATATGAGACTTCTTGAGAAATGGAAAATTGAAAGTAAATATGGAACAGAAAAGAAAAAATATCCATAGAAACAGAAACATAATAAATGAACTTGTAGGGAAAACCACTAGAGTGTGGGTGATGAGTTGACAAAGGTCTACCTGGATGTATTTCTAGATAAAAGAGAGGGACTGCTATGGGGGGAAATTGAAATTGCAATCAGTGATAATATGCCTTTTTAACATGAAGTACACTCATATCCCTTAAAAATACCATACATGTTCCTGAATGGAGGAATGAGTAAATACAGACTCTTTGCTGCTTCTCACCTCTCTCCCAGCATTTAGGCTTCCAGCTTCCTGCTCTGTTGCCACTATATCACCTGTCATTAGTCACCTCTCCACTGCAGAAATTAATGTCTTTCTGTCTCCTTGATCTTCATCAGCCTCTGTCCCTTATCTCACTCAAATCTTCTCAGCAAGCCACTCAGTTTTGATTCCTCCTCTGTTCCTGACTCTTTCCTCATCAACGTTTTTCTCAATTCATTTTTTCCTATTCACCTGTAACTGGCTGATCATCAGTTCTTCTCCATGCCTATTCTTTCTCCAGAGAATTCACAAAGCTACAACTTCCTCACCTTAGGGAAATATCAATTACTATCAATCACCAGAGAGACTAAACACAACATTAGGCATTTTATAAACAACATCCCTTTTAATTATTGTAACAGCACTTTCAGTGAACATTAACAGCCCCATTTTACATACAATGAAACTGAGTTCTGACAATTAAGATTGTATTCCCAAAGCCACAACCCAGGTGTTAGCAGAGCCAGGAATTTGACTTCAGATCTGTCTGATACAAATTTCATGAAGGTTTCATCTACCTATGTGTATACTAATGATCTATTGCAGTGCAACAAATTATCTATCCCCCAAGCATAATTCCTCAAAATAATAATAATCATTTCTGTTGGTTACACATCTGCAATTCAGTCAGAGCTTGGTGGATATGACAAACCTACACTCCATGCAGCATCAGCTTAAGTAGGAGTTGGAGGCTCCACATTAAAGATGGCTCAGTCATGAAGCTGACAGGTAGGTACTGGCTATCAGCTGGGAACTCAGGGGCTAGGAGTCAGGGGCTTCAGTGGCTCACCATGAGCTCACATGAGCTCACTGTGGGCTGCTTGGGATTCCTCACAACATGGTGGCTGGGTTCCAAGAGCAAAGAACCTAACAGAGCAAGGTGAAGTGCAAGGTCTTTTTATGACTTAGTCACACAGTGTCATTTTTGCTATGCACTGATGGCAGAGGCAAACACAAAGGCCCACCCAAGTTCAAGGGCAGGGGACTAGACTCCTCCACCTCTGGAAAGAGTACTAGAAATAAAGTAGCAACAGAACATGAAGGATAAGAGGAAATGTTGTTATAGCCTTCTGCAGAAAATGTAAGCTGGCACATCATGACTCCTCTATAAATCACCTATATACAGGTGACTTCTAATCTTTAGCTACAAGCCCTGACATCTCTTCTGAAGTTGATTTCCTGCTTCTGATTGTTAGAATTTTCCAAAAGTCAGATTCACAAAGCTTTTTTCTAAAACCAAGCCTTATCCTATTCTTTACATTATCAGCACCATTCTTTCTAATCAAGTGTGAATAGCTTAAATGCAGCCTTGACTCCTTTTGTTCCCATGTCCCCACATCCAAACAGTGTTCCTGAAACTTAATTCTATTTCATTAAATAACATGCATGTTCATTTATTCATTCTTCTAAAATTATTAACAACTACCATGTATCTGATCCTGAATTAGTTATTGCTAGTTATCAGTGATAGAAATACAGGGGTGTATACACACACACATAAGAATATACCTGTGTATATGTTTATACACACACATGCACACTATCTTTGCTTTTAAGTAGTTTACCAGAAGAAAAGAAAGATTTGTAATAATGTTAAAAACTATTAAAAGTATTACACTCCAAATACACTAAAGATACTAATGTAAATACAAGAAACATTAACCTAGATTTGGGGTGAATGAGAGGTAGGGAGAAAGGACCAGAAAAGAAGGCAGTGAACTATGATCCAAGTTTAAAGGAATAGTTGGAGATTTTTGTTTGTTGGTACTGGGGATTGAACCCAGTTTTACTATATACCTAAAATGACTGAGATGTTACATTTTATGTAAATTTTAAAAATTAAAAAATCATTCAAAAAATGAGGTAGCTAGGTGTATTGGTCAGGGAGCAGGCAGTGAACATAAACCATTATGGTCTTTCAATCGGAAGGGATTGTGTTTCACTATTTCACTGCTGGGTGTATACCCCAAAGATTTGAAAGTAGGACTCAAAAAGACATTTGTATACCCATGTTCATAGCAGTAATGTTCATAATATCCAAAATGTGGAAGAAATCCAAATGTTCATTGATGGATGAATGAACATTTGGATTTAGCTACTGAGCTATATCTCCAGCCCTTTCTATATTTAATTTTCAGACAAGGTCTCAATAAATTCCTTAGGGCCTAGCTAAATTGCTGAGGCTGCCTTTGAACTTGCAATCCTTCTGCCACTAGATTATAGGTGAGTGCCACCTCTCCCAGCAAGCAACATTAGGAGTTTTATTCCATCTGAGTTCACCTATTACAAATAGAAATCAAACCAAACCAAACAGTATACCATTTTGTTCAGGATGACTTCTGGTTGGTCTGCCAAGACATAGTGTCTGAAGCATCAAATCATCCCCAAAACTAAACCTCTGTTCAAATATATTTCTCTATAGATTTTATTGGTCAAACCCATAGAAAGTAAATTAATGTAATTGAGAATAATTGGTATCATTGAGTATTGTAGTGATTGAAACTCAGTGTAGAGGGATTATTTTAAATTTGCCTTTCTAAATAAAGTTTGTTGTGAATATTTAAGATAGCAACTTGATGCTATGAAAGCGAATTTAGAAGGCTTTTTAAATTAAAGGGAAAGAAATGTTTCACAGCTTTGTATTCTGGCATGTTGCCAGCTTGCTCTCAGATCCATTCCTTGTCATTTATTGTATCCCTTGCTCTGCTTGGTGTCACAGGAGAATATATTTCCAGGCTCCCTTGCTAACTTGTCTCTGGGGCATTTCAACCATGGGAAGCAGCAGTAGAACATTGCAGGTGCAAAAAGGAGAGAAGCTGGGCTGTTTCTCCCCACAAAATCCCTCTGCCTCAGAGTATCTGCAGTAGCTGCATCTCTTCTGTTGCTCCAGCTCTTGCCAGACAGGCCCTATCCCAGTGGCCCCAGGTGTTGCTGGACAGCCACCCTCACCATAGCTGTAGATTCTGGGATCAAGTAATATATCTCCTCTCTGTGGACTTCCAGTCCTAGGGATGAGAAGATCCTCCTGATCCTGTTAACCTCTGGATGACCTCACCATCCCTAGAAGCCACCCCATGTGTAAGTGTAACCAATTCTATCACCATCCCTTCTGTTTGAAAGACCATGATTTATGTTCACTGCCTGATCCCTGACCTAGCTACTTCATTTTTTGAATGATTTTTTAATTTTTAAAATTTACATAAAATGTAATGTCTCAATCATTTTAGGTATACAGTTCAGTGAAATTAAGTGAATTCACATTATTGTGCAAACATGACCATCATCCACCTCTAAAACTCTTCTCATTTGCAGAAGCTGACATTCTGAACCCATTAACAATGACCTTACCTCTGGCAACTACCATTTTGCTTTCTTCTCGATGCATTTGACTTTTCTAGCTGCCTCCGATGAATGCAATCATACAGTATTTGCCTATTTGTAGCTGGTTTATTTCACTTAACATAATATCTTCAAGGGTCATCTATGTTTTGGCATATATAAGAATTTTATACCTTTTTAAGAATGAATAATATTCCATTTTGTATATACACCACAGTTCATCTATTCATCCATCAATGAACATTTGGATTTCTTCCACATTTTGGCTATTATGAACAATGCTATATGAACATGGGTGTACAAATATCTTTTTGAGCCCCTACTTTCAAATCTTTGGGGTATACACCCAGAAATGAAATAGCTGAATCACATGATCACTCCTCTTTTTAATTTTTTTGAGGACCTGTCATACTGTTTTCCAACTGACTACACTATTTGATATTCCTGTCAATGATGTATAGGTGTACAAGTTTCTCCACATTTTGATCAATACTTATTTTCTGCCTTTTTAATGATAGTCATTGTAATGAGTGCAAAGTGGTATCACACTGCAGTTTTTACCTTAATGCTAGAATGGTTGTTTTTGTGTGGCAGAAACTGTTCCCTCATTCATGTTTTCTAGTCATATTGCTGCCCTATATTTCCATGACAAGTTTAAGTAGGATCCTTACCAGATGCAGTAACTGAGGCCCAGTGAGGCTTTCAGAGAAGACAGACATTTTTCAAATTCCAACTCAGCCCTCACTCTGTGACCTGGGACTCTCTACCCATCCCTCTCTGTTCTCAGTGTTTTCATCTTCTATGTAGTTGGTAATAACCACTGCCTGGCACAGTGAGGAGAATAATACTTTCCCTACATATTTATTTATATTCCAGATTCTTAGTTTTAAATATTTGATGCTTCACATCTTGCTAGCTTGTTTATATAGTTAAAACTTCATATGCTTTTGTTGACACAGTATCAATAAAAAGAACTGAAAATGTGCACATGTTGCTTTCCCTGGTGGTTGAGCTTCAGAGGTGGTTAATTAAGAGGGTAAGTCCCTGATGTCTGACAAATATAATTCCAAATCCTAACTCCACTACCAGTAAATGTATGACTTTGAAAAGTTACTGACTTTATTTAATTCCTCTGAACCTCAATTTCCCTGTCTATAAAATGGGGATAATAACATTTCCTACACTTTGGGGCTGTTATGGGGATTAGATGATAAAATTACATAAAGTTTTTACTTGTCATGTTTGTAAATACATGTTAGGTTATTATTAGACTCAATTTGAATTGCAAATATAAAATGTTAAATTTTAAATGATAAAACCTTTCATACAATACAGGGGATTCTGATTTGGGTCTGTTTAAGGACCTACTCATAAAGAAAACTTCCACCCAATTTGCAGCCTTCACCAGGCTGCCCCAAACTCCAGGGTATATGATAACTCTGTATTCTGTTAGGTAAGTTGTGGATGTGGGATGGAGAAGCCCCAAGGACCTGGTCTGTTTTTGGTATGCTTGAATGTTGGAACTCCAGGGTATAGAGCTCTTTGTGTAGTCAGAAGTTTTGATTAACAACAAAAAATAGCGATAACCATAATTTTATTACAAAGGTAGAACTTTTGCTCAACCAAAGTTCAAATCCCTCATGAGCATATGAGTCTAACTCATTCATTTCTCCTTCCCTAAAAGAGCAAATAACACATAACATTTACCTCTTCATTCATTTCGCAAACCTTCCTTGGGCACCTGTCCCAGACACTAAGAAATATGCCAGAAATGCAGAAATGTAGGGTATAGCTCCAAACCCCTAGGTTCTCAGGGAACTGACAGCACAAAGGGACATGGGAACCCACAAAGGGCTATGGGAACTCAACCTGAGGGGTCAGGGAGGAGGGGATGTCTGGACTGAAGCTGAAAAGATGAAGAGATGTTACCAAAGAGGAATAAAAGGGAGGAACATATTGATCAAGGCAGACAGAGGAATAGTACAGAGGCACAAAAAACAAAGAGCAGCATGCTGCACTGCAAAATCTCAAGTATGTGAGAAGTGGGAGGTGGATGAAAAAGTTGCCTGGATCCAGATTGGGAAGGCACTTCTACATCATAGTAAAGAGTTCAGACATCAGACCACACATGCTGTGGAAAAAGGATGGTGGTGTTTTAAGCTTGGAATAAGAAGAGGTGGGGAGAATTCATGACAACTCTGTGGAGAAAAGTGGGACTAGAAAGCAAGGAAACCAACAAGGGCACCATAGCAGTAACAAAAACAGGAAATACGGTTTTGATCAAGGCAGTGGCCACAAAAAGGAAGAGAAGGGACTGGATTCTAGAGGCGATTCAAAGGCAAAACCAATGGGACTGAGTGAGTCATTTGACATGCCTATTAATTCTAAATTATAGAGTTCCAAGATCACTTAGCAGATTATCAATACCCTATGATACATGTGAGCAGACCAAATGAGACTTCAAAGATGGCCAAGGGGAAGGCAACATGTGTGTGCCATGTAGTTTGATTCCCACCAAGGCTGACCTACCTTGCTTATCAACTATACCTTGGAATGTCAGAGGCCAATAAATTCTATGGAATTATTGTTAAGGAGGAAAAAGAAGAACCCATATCTTTATGAGGTAGAAATGTTTGCTTCTATGTTTGTAGTGTAACTCACTCTGTAAGCTCTAGTGAGTCCTTTATCAAGAAACTAAGTTTATGTTTTCTCGTGTCCATCCTCAGGCTTCCAAAGACTCTGTTTTCCATTGCTTATAAGCAAATCTTCATTTAAACTATGTCCGACCAATGAGAATCCACCTTATTTTTAAGGATCTCCAAATAAATGTATTTTCAAACCTCCCTCAGTCACCCACTCCAGTTCTTAATCATCCAACATTAAAAAAAGTCCTCCTCACACCTACTCTAAGTCTCTCACTTGGCCAG
This sequence comes from Glaucomys volans, assembly GCA_020662805.1. NCBI lineage: Eukaryota > Metazoa > Chordata > Mammalia > Rodentia > Sciuridae > Glaucomys > Glaucomys volans. Next base: position 81,493 of record JAJEJO010003416.1, read on the forward strand.
GTCAGTCTTTCTTCTCATGCTATCTGGAGGATGATAAAGAATAGCCATTATATGAAAGGCATAGATTTGCACTTGACTGGATCTTGTGAATGAAAATGACTGCTTCCTTAGAGATCAATGCAAGGTGAATGACACTAAATGTAATTTGCTGTGAGTTACACTTCCCAGGTTCCACAGCTAGTCATTTATAAATAAAAGAATTTGGAGTTGCAGAGGGATAACTAGCCACGCTGAACACCAGTTCCAGAACTAAGCTTATTCTTGAACATTTTCTTGCCTCACAGTTTTTATATAATTTAGAACATGGCAACTTTTTTTGGAGTTTACATTTGAAAGACACTATTTTGGGACATGATAATAATATGTCTTTTAATAATAAGTCCCTATGTCTGGGAAGGGCTTAGAAAACTGGATGACTTGATCTTTCCATGGTCAAGTATTGATGATATTTTAGGAAGATAATGGCAGGTTGAGCCATGGGTATTGGATGACTGCATCCAGAGTTGGAAGCCAGGGAAATAATAGGGGAATTGAGAGTGAAATGTAGGATCAGTTCAAGGCTGGAAGAAGAAAAACAGTACAAACTATTTTTTTTTCATATTTCATGTTTCATATTTTTTATCTTTTTTCATCAAAGATGTTTTGGGCTGCAAATGATGAAACAAACTCAAACTATCTCAACAACAAAAGGAATTTATTGCTACATAGAACTAAAATGTGTAAAAGTGACATAGTTTCTTTAATAGTTTAAAGTGGGTTCTGACTACTTCACTACTATTCTCTTGGATCCATCTTTCTCTGTTAGGTCATCTTTCCCCCAAGGCTGGCTCCACAATTCATTGGATTATATTAATCACAGATCCTCCCAGGAACTGATCACCAAGGACAGGAAAATGACATAATCTGATTGACACAAGCCAATCTTGTTCTGTCCCTCAATAAAGGGTGGTGGTTGAATCTACCAAGCTACATGCCTGCCAAAACAGAAAATGGCCACAATAGATAGTATAGAGATACCAATGTCCACTGCAGTACCCACTAAATCAGTGGGCAGTGGAGAGTGGAGCCAGGAAAGAGGGAGTCAAAAAAATGCGAAATCAGTCATGGCACCAGCAAAAGACCCACTAGGCATAGGAGAGCCTATGCCTGGAGCAAAGCTAGGCTCAGATGGTAGGATGATTGTGTTTTTTCTGCCATTGCAAGCACCTAAGAATGTAACTCCTTAGGGAAGTTTGAAGCCAATGCCTACATTCATGACAGTCACTTCCTGATTTTAATTATTAAAAGAACAATATGGTTATAATGTAAGATACCTCATGGCAGTAAATCACCACTCTCGAATAAGAAAAAAAGACATTCATTTTTCAAGCAACTAATGGACTATTTAGAAAATGTGTGCTCTTAAGAACAAAGTAGAACTCGAAAACACTAAACATTTCATTAAATAAAACAGCTTGTTTCCTAAGGACTGCACTACATGCAGTGACAGGATGTTCCAGTACTGACTGATTCCTTTGATTGGAACAAGAAGTTACAACCAGTATTGAATAGGGAGGGGGAAGGATCACAGCCACTGGGAAAGTGCATTTTTTAATTTATCAAGATTGACTACAAATACAACATTACACTGTTATTTATATTAAGAAAGACCCTCTGAGAATAAATCAATTAGTAAATATCTTGTACAGTATTTGGCAAGTAGTAGGTACTCAATAAATGTTCATTGAATTAAAGTATTTATTGAGCACCTTGTAAGTACTGATGACAAGCACTGATGGTAATTTAGCAGGTACTCTACTTATTCCTCAGCATTTACCATGCCCAGGAACATGAATGACTCTTACAGCAAGCATCTGAGCATACATGGGGGCAGTCTGCTGGTGCTTGGGAGTTAATATACCTGGAACAGTTCTCAACCAATGATGGATGGAAAGGGTGGTTAAATACCCAAGCTTCTGGGGTGGGGGATATACCTCTGGTAAAGTGCTTGACTGACATGTGCAAGATCCTGGGTTCAATCCCTAGCGCCAAAATAAATAAATCAACAAATACCCCAGCTTCTTTGCCCCTCAGGAAACATAGTTTTCATCATGTCCTTTGGTGTCACAGAAGTCCTGAGAAGACATAGCCCCAGTTGTCCACAGCACTGACCTGCTTGTTAAGATCCACTGCAGTGGCTTGCTACCCTGCCTTTCCCCCACTTTCCCACTCTCCTGCTTCTGGGGAATGCCTTCTAAGGAGACACCTTTTGCTTATTAAATTGTCTCATGACCAGCTTCCAAAGGACAATAGACTTCCTGGTAGTATTCCCCCCCCCCCCCTTCTTGGCTACCAGACCTCAAGTACTGTGGAGAGAGGCAGTAAGCCTAGTCCCAGGATATGGATGATTACTGGGGGATGCCAAACATGACAATCTCATTTTTAGCTGCTCCAGTCAATCTTTCAGCTACAAGGGAGTGATGGACGCTGAACCAATGCAGGGTTAGCACAAAGCTGACGAAAATGTTCTGAGGAAGTTGTTCTTCTCCTGATAAAAAGTGATAAGTGTGGCTGTCCTCTTTCTGCCTTGAAGATGATCATGATGCCTGGAGCCTCTGTGAAGATATCCATAGCAAATATTTCACTGGAGCCAACATCATTGACCCATTGAGCCAACAAGAACAATGGTCCAGCTCTGAGCTTTCTTGTTATGGGAGAAGATAAAACCCTGTTTGTTTAAGTCAACTTAATTCTAATTTCTGTTATGTGCGGTTCAAAAGCAATTCTGATAGAACTACCTAGCACTATGTTAGGGATTAAAAGAAATAAAAATGGAACGACATATGAATGTTTTACTGGAGAGCGAAAAGTGAGTTCTAAGATAATTAGGACCATTTTTAAAAATTCTAAAGTAATGACTATGATGTAATAGTTTGTTCAAGCACAGGTTGAACAACTGGTCTGTATTTAAGTACTGTGGGGTGTTTGAGATTAGAGGACCTATTGGGTCCCTTTAAACCTGAAGTTTCTATCACTCTTTTACTATACAGAAGGAAAAAGTCAAAGTAGTAGTTCCAGCAGTAGTGCCAACAGGTTCAAGAAGACGAATAGAAAGAAGTGGGCCTTGGAGGGTTATGTAGGATATGAACCAAGTTAAATTTAAAAACATTGTCATCAGAATAAGGTGTTTTGTGCTAAGTGAGATTAGTCAATCCCAAAAATCCAAGGGCCGAATGGTCTCTCTGATAAGTGAATGATGATGCATAATGCGCAGTGGAGGGGGGGCAAGAATGGAGGAAGGATAGATTGCATAGAGGGAAGGGAGGGGTGGGGTCGGGGTGGGGCGGTAATAATAACAGAATGTGTGACAGACACCGTTGCCCTGTGTACATGTATGAATGCACAGATGGTGTGACTCTACTTTGTGTACAACCAGAGAAACAATAGCTGTACTCCATTTGTGTTCAATGAATCAAAATTAAATAAAAAAAAGAATAAGGTGTTTTGGAAATACATGCTGCAGAAATACTGTCTACAGTGTGGAAGTCTCATAGTTGAATGCCCTAAACTTCAACTCTCCTTACCCCCTCCTTAAATGAAGGGGGAATGCAGCTGCTGATGATAATTTCAATGTAGATGTAGATGCAGACATAAAAGCCATTTCAGAAGAGCCTGTTTCCACTGGAATATCTGCTGTGACTGGATCCAGCTGATCTTGCTTTTAAACTCTTTTAGGAATCTCAAAATCAGCTTGATGGATAATGACAAAAGTGTTAACTTCTGTGACACCACTCTCTGCAGATGAGACCTGGATGTCACCAGGTGTGGTGTTAAATGCCAAGCTGAACAGAAAGTGGAAGAGACTGATGTGGTGGGTACTGGACCCCTGAGAGCAGCCTCTTGTCATTGCCTGGCATTTACAGCACCTGTAATTCATTAGCTGTTCCTTAGCAAAACCCTGTGAACTAGATTAATTTTTTTTTTAATGAAGAAATAGAGGATGGGTTCGAGAAGTGGGATGAGTTCAAGGTAACAAAAAATCTTTTTAGTAATGAGATAAATAAATGTCATGAATCCAAATGCTAGAGTCATACAGTAGGAAAAAATACAGGGGTTCCTGCTAATTCTAATCAAGACTGTTGACTGTGTAGTTATAATTATTAAAACTACTGGTATCTTTATTTTACAAAGTGCTGTTGGCTGTGCTACTTCATTCAACCCTCGCTAAAACCCCAGTAGGTAGATACATCAAGAATTAAATCCTCAACTTACAAAGGAGGAAACTGAGGTTTCCTTTCACAAAGGTTAAGCAATCAGCTGAATAGCCGATCATGGTCACCCCGCTGGTAAGGGACTGGAATCCAAGGCAAACATCCATTCTCCATTACTCCACTCTGCCAGGTAGCTTCCAGCTACATGAAACCAACTTGATGACAAACTCCAAGTTGTGGAGTGCCCAAGACATGGGTGAACACATAGTAATGTACTTGCTGGAATCAATATAATTCACCTCCTCACTGAATAATTATTTATTTGCTCCTGGCCATGCACCAAGCTGTATGCTACATGCTGTGTGGATCCTTAGGAAAGGAAAGGCCCTTTCCTTTCAAAGTACCTAGCACTTTTAGTCATTCCCCTCATCCTTGAGGCAGAACATCATTCCAGGAGCCACCTTTGCATCTAGCTGTGATGCTGGGGGTGATATCTGTCATGGTTGCTAACTCACTCCCAGCACAACAGCTTGGATCAGCAAGAATAAAGCGATTTATTTCTATGTTCATATATGAATACATGACCAGTATAACTCCACAACACGTACAACCACAAGAATGGGAAATTATATACTCCATGTATGTGTAATCTGTCAAAATACATTCTACTGTCATGTATAACTAAAAAGAACAAATAAAAAACTTTAAAAAAAGTGATTTATAGAAGTAGTCCAAAGAGGACAGTGTGAAAAGTCTAGGGACCATGTCAGAAGCTCTTCATTATCACCGTCTGACAGAATTTTCTAGAAAGTGAAATAGTTCTATATCCTCACTGTCCCATTTAGTAGTCACATAAGTAGCAAATTGAAATGTGGCTAGTATGGCTGAGGAACTGAGTCATTTTGTTCAATTTTAATAACTTAAAAAGCATATCTATTAAATGGTTATTGTATTAGACACAGCAACTCTAGAAGCTAATCCTGTAGCTACTAGAGAGGATGTTCTGTATCACAAGGCAAGGTGAGGGATAACTTCTAACTGTAAGAAGGTGAGGATGCATTTCCTGAACAGCCAGTACCAAGATGCCTCCTGGGGAGAGCTTTGTTTCCTTGGAACGCCACCTTGGTCAGCAAGTCAAGGCAGTGGAAGGCTTCAGGAACTTGAGTACCATATGAGGGCAGGGTTTCTGAATCTCAGCACTGCTGGCATCTCAGGCTGGATAATTCCTGCATTGTAGGATGATTAGCATCAGCCTTGCATTGTACTCATTAGATATCAATATTACCCTCAGTCGTGGCAACCAGAAGTGTCTCCAGACACATCCAAAGTTCCCTTTGGGACCCAAACTGCCCCTCATTTGAGAACCACCGCAGTAATTCAAGTAATAATGCCATAGCCAAGCTAGGCTGCAGGACAAAACCAGCAAGTAAGGTTTGCTGTTGGGAAGCAAGGGGCGAAAAGAGACTTGAGAGCTTGCAAACGGCAGAGGAGAAAGGAGAGCCCAGTAGAGGCATGAGGAAGGCTTTGGGTGAGGAACAAGTGGGAATCGCCAGGATTAAAAAGCAAAAGAAAGATTAAGAACAAGAAAATTGGCTCTTTACCTTGCAGTTCCTTTTCAAAGGCATAATGTAAAAATCCTCTTTCCTGTCCTCCTGCTCAGTAAAGCTATCTATGACTTTGCAAATGTTTCTGTGAGCAAACTCTGTTGAAATCAAGAAAGAAGCTAAGATTCACACTCAGACTAAATTACAAACTGAAAGGAAGGCATGCAAGTTTTGGTAATGAAGAGAACCTGAATATGTGGGGTCCTTTTATGTGCCAGGTGCTATTCTAAGCACACCTTACGATACATAGATATCTCTCTATGACATTGATGCTACTTTTCTGCTGCTGTACCTACAAGAATAATGAATATGGAGGGGTAAATTGCCAGGGTAGGCTAGGATTCAGTCAAGAAAGTAGAGCCACCACAAGTAGTATGGAATAAGAAGGGTGTTCAAGTACAAATATTACTATGGTTTTGTTGTGTTCCTTAAAAGCTAATGTCTTGGAAAGTTAATTCATTGATGTGAGGGTACTGAAAGGTGGAGCCTAGTGGTAAGGCGTTAGGTTATGAGGATGGAGAACTCAGGAATGAGTTAATCCATTTCTCATAAGATTGGGTTAGGTGTTGTGGGAGTTTGGCCCCTTTTCTTTCTTTTCTGGGAACCTGTTTGCCCTTCTGCTTTCCACTATAAGTTGAAGCATCATGAGGCCCTCACCAGAGGCCAAGAAGATGCCAGCACCATGAGCTTAAACTTGCCAGCCTCCAGAATCATGACATAAAATAAACCTCTTTTTTAAATCAATTACTCCATTTCAGACATTTTGTTACAGCAACAAAAAATGAACTAAGAGATATTACATAATTATCAGAGGAGTAAAGGTTCAGGAAAGGGGAGTGGAGGATCAGAGGAAAGTCAGTAATAGGAATGATGGTGCAGGTAGACAAGTAGGAGCTGTAAGCACTTCTCACATGGAACAGGATCAGAATCAGGAGCCAAGTATTTGATTGTGGTCCTGGGGCCACTGCTGGTTGGTGGCCTGAAGTTCATGAACAGCATATGAAGTGAGGAAAATGGGGACAAATCCAAGGGGACCTCTGCATCTGTCTCTCAATACTGCTCTCTCTCTCTAATGGCTTTTACTCTGCAATACAAATTTATTTATAATCTTTTAACAGACAGCTAGAAATTTAACTAAAAGATATTTACACAATTATCTAAGATGATGTTCATGAAATATGATGTAAGAGCATGAAAACTTGTTGCCCATTGTAAAGAACTAAAACAATAGGAAAAGACTATACAGATTGTATTATAACCATCAAAATATATTTTAAGACTACTTAATGATATTGAGAATGTATCATTATACAATATATTAAAATGATATGAATTGAATTGTGTCCCCTGAAAAATTCATGTTGAATCCCTAACCTCTAATATGACTATATTTGAATATAAGGTTGTTAAGGTCAAATGAGGTCATAAAGGCAAAACCCTAATTCAATATGACAGTGTCCTTTTAAGAAGAGGAAGAGACCCCAGGACTGTGCACATGGAGAAAAGGCCAGATGAGGATGCACAGAGATGACAGCCCTCAGCAAGACAAGGACAGAAGCCTCAGGAGAAACTAAACCTGCTGACACCTTGTGCTTGGACTTCCAGCCTCTAGAAGTGTGAAAAAACTAAATTTCTGTTGAAGCCATTCTCTTTGTGATATTTTGTTATGGCAGCCCTAGAAAATGAATCGATTTAATGGAAAATGTGTGTGTGTGTGTGTGTGTGTGTGTGTGTGTGTGTGTGTGAGAGAGAGAGAGAGAGAGAGAAAGAGAGAGGGAGAGAATATCACCAAGACTGATTATGCCAAAGGGGCCTGCATTTATTGCATTATTGAGGGCGGGAACTGAGGACCAGCTGTGACATCCAAGCAGAACTATTTCACTTGATTTGAGGTGCAGCCCTACTTCCCTTCCCACCCACAATCCACATGCAAGATTGAGTGGGACGAGCTAATCCTGAGATTCTGGAACAATAGACAACTGAAGACCTCACCATTCCAGGAGATCACATCTGAAAGTAGTTTGTCGCTGTATTTTCAGGGAAAAAAAAGATAAAGATACACTCTGGCTAGGCTCTCATTCTCTCTCTTTTCCTCCCTCTCTCCCCGCCCCCCCCTTCCTCTCTTTTGGTCTCTTCTGGCATTCTAAAACTTCACCTATTTCACTAAAAAAAAGAATTCCCTATGATTTTTAAAGTCTGGTACCTGTCAATGTGTGGCCATGATAAGGTAGTTAGATGTGGAACAGTCAGAGGTGCTGGAAGGACACCCCTAGTTATATGAACTTGTCAACAAGTGCCTGTCCCATGGGTTCATGGGAAACCTTGATGGGTGAGGGGTGCCCAGGAATGGGGTAAAGGAGGGCAAGAGAGTCAGGCAGTCAAGTGGAGAAATTTATCAGCATGACCAGAGTCCTGACTCCCTTGCCCATGGATGCATGTACAATAGTGAGTGTAAAGCATCTCTGGATAGTTTTACAGGCTTAGAACTGCTTCCTTCTATAGTAGTGTGATTCCTATACATTTAGTTGATATGCAAACAAAATTTCCTATATGTTTTAGTTCTCTCACAATGAGATTCTCATCCAATTTCAGAGACTGCACAATGCCAGCTCAGTTTCGCACTGGGTAACTGGGAAGAATACACATTTGGCACAATTGGCTGAATCATTTTCATCCTTGTACCAGCAGGTTCCAATCATGGCATCCTAATCAATCTTCTGACCATCTACATTAATCCCCAAAATGACCCAGATAATCCGATTGGCTGCAGTGCAGCCCAGTCACAATTCACATCAGACCATCTGGTGGCTCTATGTCCTCCAAGGGTAGCCCAGAAAGACCATCTGCTTTAATGCTCCGTATGTCCTGCTGAAAGAGGCAAAGGTTGAGACTGACCACGCACCAGCAAGCCATTCTCCTCCTGTTTTTGCGTGAACCAAAGAAATTCTGAAATGCTCTGTAATTTAGCTGCTCAAACCTGCACAGCCTGCTTTGCATTCTCAGTGAACACATCGTAATATTCAGAATGCAAATTAAACTTTATGGGTGCCGTAACCTTGGCCATTTATTGCAGCAGATCCCGTAATTGCCTGATGCTGCTAATACAGCCAAGACTACTTTGGCTTTTTTGTTTTTTTTCACTTTTGCATCTTGAGCTGCCATGTTGATTAAGCAATGCTGTGTTTCTTTGCACTATTTCTTTGGCTAATGTATTAGTTAGGGCTATTAGTTTGGGCCCTTTTAAGTAACTAGAGTAGGTTTCAGGTAGAGATGGACAAAAATTGAAAATAAAATATATTAGTATGCTGAAGTTCAGATAGTACTTGAGAAATAAGTAGAGTTAACATTCTGAGGGAAAATAGGCTTGCACTAAAATATAAGGAGAGTTAGGAAAAATAGATCAGTTTGAGACAATTGGTAACTATAAGATATACTAGAAAGTAAAAGCTGCCCTTTGAATAATTGATCCACAAAGGTATCTATCATTATGCTAACTTGGAAAAAAAATCACCAGCATTAGAATTATCATCAAGGAAGAACTAAGAAAGTTGGGGCAGTAATTGACCAACATAATATTTGTATGCAAGTTATAAAAGATGCCCATTCCTCTGCACAGATAAAGCAGGCCCTGGACAAGGCATGTTCCACCATCATCTTCAGCTTGTAGAAACTACCACCAAATAAAATACCCCAAGGCAGCAACTCTCCCTTATCTGAATGTTGTAGTGGTACAAAGAAGTGGATGAAAATCCCTAATTTGTAAAAAAAAAAAAAAAAAAAAAAAAAAAGGTAGGCAACATTTCCAGAATGTCCAAATACCCTGGAACTTGGGTAACGCTAAAGGAAAAGCTTTAGGATTTGAATAAACACTGAACTAAAATACAATTTGAGGTATACTGTATTACAGTAGAGCTGTTGTTCTTCCTACTGCCTGGGCAACTCACACCATTGCTCTTAGGAGTTGCAGATGGGCACCTTCAACTCTCAAGACTGACAATGCATGCTGGTGCCCTACTGACCTGGGACCTGGGGGCACTCTGCCCCCATGGCTCTAAACATGTATTTTCCTAGTTGGGGCTGTATATGGCTCTTCTGCCCCCGGGCTCCATTAGTCATGGCTCTTCTGGGGACTCCCTGCAGTGGCACTACTTTTGTGACAGTTCTCTTTCTGGGCCTTGAGGCTCTCTGAGTCATTTTTTGCAATCTAGTGGGAGGTAGCCATGCCTCTGCAACTCCTGCACTTTGTACAACTGCAGAGTTAGCACTATGCAAATGCTAAATAGGACTAAGTCCTATAACTTCTGGAGTGGTAGCCCAAACCATACCTAGGATCAGTGAATTACAGCTGGTTTGGCCAAGGAGAGTTGGGGAAGCACAGGGCAGTGAATTCTGAGATCCTACAGTCACCCATGGCCTCTCTTTTGACATATATTTATCCCCCAGGTCTTGATACTCTGGGTAATGGGAGGTAAAACAGCAATAATTTCTGAAATGCCTTTGATGTCATTCCTACACTGTCCTGATGAAATGCGTGATGAGCATTAGTTTCCATCTATCCAAACTAATCTCCTTCTCAAGTGGCACTTTGACCACACCTTTAGTGTCTCTCCCAAACATGCTTTTTATTCTTCATAATCTGACTGAGCTGAAAAATTTTCCAAATGTTTAAGTTCTGCTTTCCTCTTAATTATAAATTCCACCTATAATTTGTTTATTTCTTCTTACATGTTATATAAGTAGTTAAGAGAAATCATGCAGCATCCTGAGCACTTTGGATAGAGATGTCTTTTGTCAAATATACTAGCTCATTGCCTTTAAATTCTGTCTTCAACAAAGTACTAGCACATGAACATAATTCAGTCAAGTTCTTTACTCCTTTGCAAAAAGGATGGTCTTTTCTCCAAATTCCATAAGATATCCCTCACTGCTTTCTTGGATCTCATTAGAATGGTCTTCACTGTCCAAATTTCTACGTACATTTGACTGTGACTACTTAGATAATCTCTAAGATTGAGGCTCTCTATAGCTCTCCTCTTCTGAACTTCCACCTTTACACTCAATTTATGACAATCTAGGCTTTTTCTAGAATGAAGTGCAAGAGAGATAGCAGAAACAATGCAAGGTTTTTTGAAGCCTCAGCTTGGAATGTGCATGTTATCATTTCTATCTCATTCTATATGGCCAATACAAGTTATATTCCCGAGAACAATGGAACTGTTTCCCTCTACCCATTACTCAGTTCCCCAACCTCTTCTACATTTTTAGATATTTGTTATAGCAAAAACCTACTTCTCCTATACCAGTTTCTCAGTCTGTTTGTGCTGCTATAACCAGTTACCAAAGAACAGGTAATTAATAAAACACAGAAATTTATTTTTTCACAGTTCTGGGGGACTGGAAAGTCCAAGATCAAGATCCTGGTGTATTTGGTGTCACTTAGACACTTGGTCTCTCCTTCTAAAATGCATCTTTTTGCTGCAATTTGCAAAGGGAACAAATGTTGTATCCTTACATGGATGGAAGGGATTGAAGGGCAAAAAAGGGCCTAAGGTAGTTTCCTCCAGCCCTTTTGTAAGGCAGTAATCCAAGACCCCACTTCTTAAAACCATCACAATGGGAAGTAAGTTTCAACATGAATTTTGATAGGTACATAAACATTCCAATCCTTGCATGCACCTTTGCATTTGTATTCAGCAATGTAACTTGTTTTTGTCGAATAGAATAAGTTGGAAATGACAGTGTGCCAAATCCAAGCCTCTAATTCAAGAAACATTGTATGTTTCCACTTGCTCTCTTGCATTTTTGGCATCACCATGAGAAAGACTTACCTGGTAAGAGACCCACAGAATAGGATAGACTCAGATTAAAACTGCCCCAGGCAAGCTGAAACTAGATCAGAGCCCCCAGACAACCCAAAGATGCAAAAGTGAATCCAATAAAGGTCAGACAATACACAAATGTGTGCCTTATAGTAATAAATGATTGTTTTCTTAAGGTACTGAGTTTGGGGGTGATTCATTACAGACTGACAGCTAATAGATACAACAGGAAATAGGGCATATCCTCAGCATTCAAGTTTATGGATATTTCCACAAACAGCTTTCTTTGACCTGCAAAAACTTCCAATTTCTGCTTCTCTGTGCACAGTTCCAAATCCCTGAGGGAGACAAATAACTGGGAGGATACAATAGAAATTCAGAGAACATAAATCCTTTGTGTTCAGGGACTAGAAAGCCTCCCCAAAGATGGCTGCCACAGCTGGGCCATCTGCCCAGACAATATAGGGAGGTGATTCCTCCTCCAACCTGCATCTCCTTGTACTGCTGATTATTAAATATCTCACTCCATTCCTAGTAGGACATCAGTGATCAAGAAAAGTACATGGTAATAACAGAAACATGCTGACATCATCTCTGCTTCCTCTTTACCCAGTCCTGAAAACTTTTTATGATGCATTTTCCCCTCAGCATAGACGTTTAACCTCCATGGCAAAATGTGACCTTGGGGCACTTATGTACTTTTATAAAAGGTTGTTTCCTTGGACAAACTCAGGCTTGATCCTTTCTACTCAGAAGAGAGCTACTCTGTGACCTTAGGATCCTACACTTGACTAGTGAGGACATGAGCCTTGTCCTGTGGACTCCATGGGCTCCTTCACAAGTTTTATTCAGAGCCTAGTTCTGACCTTTAAAAATCCAGATAAATTACTTTCACCAAGTCCTATTCACTCTTTCCAAGAATTTCATAGTTAGAATGATTTCCCCTTCCAGAAAAGGATCGGTTTGTGCTTACTTCTATTCTTTCCTTACATTGTACTATACAAGGTTTTGAAATGATCTGAAAACAGCTTTCCTGGAGCTTGAGTAAAACACACCACTGTATCATTTGGGGGAACACTTTCTTCTTTTTTGAAGATAGAACAAACTTGTCCTCTTGGCCAGATTAAGTAACAACACTATCTTTTTCTTTTTTAATAAGAGCAAATGAATATTTCCAACTCTGTCTTTAGAGTTTAACTCAGTTTGTTTCCAACACAACATTTAAGAGCAAAAGAGTCTTTAAAGACAAAGTTTCTAGGAAAAGCTCAAAAGTGTAAAAAATTGTAAATAAAGTTTTTCTCATGCCTGATTTTTATTTATCTTAAATTTAAAAAAAATACATAGATTACCCACATAAGTAGTTCAATTAATAGCTTTTAAAAGTTATGCTACTTTTCTTACAATGGCTTCTCCCCAACCAACTTCCTATTTTGGAATAATATTACAACTTTCATCTAAAAATACACGAATAAATATGCTAGAAAGAGTGATATTTCAATCCTTCCATTTTAGACTAAAACATGCTGAGCAATTTACTAATCAAATAATTTCAGTTCATAAAATACCATACAGAATAAATTTAAATTGTACATTATGTGTAGAAAAACCCAAAATATTTTGCTTTCATTTATGTACTTAGGGATAGAAAAAGGTATTCTCCTCTGCAACTTTTCAAGCTATTGTAAATGTCAGCAATTTCTGCACATTTCCAACATTCACATACTTAGACTTTATTTGGCCTCAGAGTTGTTTTTCTGTTCCACAACTTTAAGTTTAGTTTGATTTTAAGATAACAACAAGTTCCCATAGGGTTGAAAACTTGAACAAAATATAGGTGAAAAGAATAAAGAAGAATGTCCTGAAAAGTAACTTTTTCCTATCAGTCCCTCCTCCAAGAGGGCTAAGAAAAATGTATGTTAGAAGTCATGGTTCTTTACCTGACCCTCATTCCTGAAGAATCTTTCCCATTAGTAATCCTGCCTATATTGGACTGCTGCAGTTTTCCATTAAACTCAATCATAGGGCATGCCAATACATGGAATCCCTTAGGGGATTCAAACATACTCTTCCTTACCTTCATTGTAGGTCAATAGTCCAATTCCCCCATGGTAGTCAGAGTCTATCACTTCAATCAGCACAGTAACTATCTTCTTTGTTTATTAACTTGAAAGTATAAGGAGCCAAAGGAGCTGGGTGACCATCTTAACTTCGGTTCAGTGGAAGTGCTGTTTTCTCTCTGTGTAGAAGCATCACTTCCTTTGGAATTAAGTGCTCCAGACCAGCAGTGCATAGGTTGAAGAAACAGCAAAATTTTGCTAGTGGGTTACTAGAGTTAATGGTGAGTGGCACCACTCCTGTTCTCACTCCTTGATTCCTAGACCTTGAATCCAGGCCAAAAAGAACGATTGTCACATATTAGACAGTGATTTGCAACATAAACAGCCTTCTACAGAACTTTGTCATAGCCCTGAAAGATAATGCCATCCATTTGGTTCTGTAACTGAGTCGTCAAAGGCCATATCACCATTCTTTCAAACCAGTTTCTTCAAGATAGTGGGGAACATGGAAAGATCAATGAATTCCATTAGGAACCCACCCAGATGAGTTCCTTCATTATAAAAAATGTTGTTGGAATATCGTTACAGTGGATAGGTATTCTAACAGCCCATGGATGGCAGAAGCATTGTATCCATGGAAGGAAAATCTATACTCAAAGTGTCTACTCCAGTATGAACAAAACGCTTCCATGATGGCAGCAATCCAATGTTATCAACCAAGAAGCTGACTGGTTACACCAGGTAATGGCACCATACTGAGGACTCATTGTTATTCTCTGCTGCTGGCAAGATTACACACCCAGCAGTGTCTGTAGCCAGCTTGGTCTTGATGATTGGAAGTCCATATTGATAAGCTGAAGCACAGCATCTATTCCTGCCTCCATGGGCACTTTGTTTAACAGTCCAATAGAGTGACTGGCAAAAGAGACTGACTGGTAGCTATAGAAGGTATCAATGTAACCAGTGGAATATTAAAGACCTCCTCTGTTGATGTTATCTTTTGGTGAACATTCACTGAGACATATTTTCCTGTTTCTTGCTCATTTAGAGAACTTTATCCACATACTTCTCCAAATTTCCTTGTCATCAGTTTTCCAATTTGCAAAGTGAGCAACCAGACAGACTGCTTAAAGTTATGCTCACTAAGAAGGCTTAAAGGCCTTTTTTAATTTTTTTAACCACTATCCTTCACAGATGTCCCAGGAAGGGGCTGTGATATTGCAATGGTTCACATTCTGGTGGTACTTGTATATAATGCAGAACCGTCAGTAAACAAGGCCTGATTCTTCTTCTGTCAACTGAGCATAAAGAACTCTCTGTGAGGTCATAGGTGCAGACTAGGAAAGAAAATAACCCAATTTTTTAATCACTTGGTAAATAAGTGTGAGTAACAGACCTAAATCAGGAATTCATTGCTTCCAAAATCCAAGGAGACCCAATAAGCATGGTGCTATTTTTTTTTTCTTTTTCTTTTTTTGCTTGTAGTTGGAGCCAAATGCAACAATGTATCTTTCATCTTAAAAGGTATATCTTGATATGCTCCATGCCACTTAATCCCTAGAAATATTATGGAGGTAGAAGTTCCTTGAGTTTTTGTGGCATTTATTTTCCACCCTCTGAAACCCAGATGTCCAATTGCTGCTATGTCTTGCTCAGTAGGTTCAATCTGCATAATGTCATCAATGTAATGAACGAACATGATGTTTTGTGGAAAGGAAAGGCAATAAAGGCTTTGCAAACTAAAAGTATGACATAGGAATTGAGCGTAAAAATACCCCTGTGGCACAGGAAAAAATGTTCAACATCTCTAGCAATTAGAGAAAAGCAAATTAAAACTACACTGAGATTTCATCTAACTCCAGTCAGAATGACAATTATCAAGAATATAAGTAACAATAAATGTTGGCGAGGATGTGGGGAAAATGATAAACTCATAACATTGCTTATGGGACTGCAAATCTGGGAAGCACTAAGGAGAGTCCTCAGAAATCTTGGAATAGAATCACCATTTGACCCAGTTTTCCCACTTCTAGGCATATACCCAAAGGATTTAAAATCAGCATACTACAGTGATGTGGCCACAACAATGTTTATAGCAGCTCAATTTACAATAGCTAAGCTATGGAACCAACCTAGGTGCCCTTCAACAGATGAATGGATAAAGAAAATGTGGTACATATACACAATGGAATATTAGTCATAAAGGAGAATGAAATTATGGCATTTGCCAGTAAATGCCTGGAACTGGAGACTCTTATGCTAAGTAAAATAAGCCAATCCCCAAAAAACCAAAGGCCAAATGTTCTCTCTGATATGCAAATGAAGTCTCACAATAGGGGGCGCTGGGGGGGGAGTGGAGATTCACTAGATTGGACAGGGAGGAATGCGGGAAAGAGAGCAGAGATGGGAATGGAAACGACAATAGAATGACTCAGACATAACTTTCCTATGCTCATATATGAATACATGACTAGTGTAATGCCACATCATGTACAACCACAGGAATGGGAAGTTATACTCCATGTATGTATGATATGTCAAAATACATTCTACTGTCATGTATAACTAAAAAGAACGAGTTGAAAAAAATACCCTGTGGTAGAAGAGTTAAGGTATTTTACTGACCTTTCCAGATGAACAAAAACTGCTTTTGTGGGCCTTGTTGACA
Source organism: Glaucomys volans (assembly GCA_020662805.1). NCBI lineage: Eukaryota > Metazoa > Chordata > Mammalia > Rodentia > Sciuridae > Glaucomys > Glaucomys volans. The sequence continues at coordinate 97,831 of JAJEJO010003416.1, forward strand.
AGGATAAAAAAATACCATCTACCAGATCCATAACTACATACCATGTGCTAAAAACGTGGAAACTTGCACAGTAAAGCCACATCTAGTACAGCAGTTATGAGTGGTTTGAGTGTGTCACCTCCAAAATTCAGGTGTTGCAATAATAGTAAGAATTTGGGCCCCAAAGAGGTAATTAGGCCATGGGATCTCCTCCCTCATGAGTAGGAATAAGGCCCTTACAGAAGAGGCATCATACAGTGTTCACTCAGCCTTCTCAACCATGTGAGAACATTGCATTCCTCCCTTCCAGGGGATGCAGATATGAGGCACCATCTTGGAAGCAAAGAGAAGCCCTCATCAGATAACTGAAACTGCCATTACCTCAACTGTGAGAAATACATTTCTGTTCTTTATAAATTACCCAGTCTGTGGTATTATCTCACACACACACACACATACACACACACACACACACACACACACACACATACACAAAAGAGTAAGGAGAGTGGTAGTTGTAGCTAACCCCTAGCTAATCTTAGGATAATCTACCATCATTCTCCAAAATCCATTTTTTTCCCTTGCACAGACTATATAAGAGAATTTAAAGGGCATATGGTGGAATCACCACCTCCATATTTTTCAAGTCCGGTTGGTGGCAATAATCCTTGAAATGATGCAATTGTGGAGGCTGGGAAGCCCCAAACTTTGTTGTTTGTAAATTGGAGACCCAGGAAAATCAGTGGTATAATTCTAGTCCAAGTTGAAAGGTCTGAGAAAAAAGAGAACACATGGTAACTTAGTCCAAGGGCAGAAGATATCAAGGCTTCAACCAGAAGGCAGGAAGCAAAATGGACTGAATCCCTCTTTCCTCTACCTTTATGTTCTATTCAGGCCCTCAATGGATTCCTTGATGACCACATGTTAGGAAAGGCAACCTACTTTACTGAATCTACCATTTCAAAGGCTAACCTAACTAATCTGGAAACACCTTCACAGACACACTCAGAAATAATATTTAGTCTGGGCACATCATGAGCACAATTTGACACATAGAATAATATCACCCCACAAACACTAGATTTTCCAGTGAAGCAGTGTATGTAGTACTGAAGACTGTGGTGCAAGAGGACTGGTTCCTGAATGGCCTTGGCCAACTCATCTCTTTCCCTTTGCTTGCAATTCTTGTGCAGAATGTACTGAGAATACAACATCCTGAGATAAGGAATTGTTCAGAACAACCTGGGTCATGTCTTCATTCCTCCTAGAATGATTTGTAACACTTGTGCTCACAAATCCAAGTAATGCTGAGTCTAAAACCCAGTACAGAGTGCTTCTGGGGTCCTTCAGCTGCAGTGTGAAATGGGGCATGAATGGAGATTCCATTCACCTAGGATGCTTTCCTGCACCTTGGGGAAGGCATTTACTGTGGTTCCTAGGCCTCTGTCAATCCTTTCTGCCTAGCCATGAGAAATAAATTTGCCTTGCCTGATGTGCTATGTGTGTGTTCTATCTGACAAGACTTGTACTCTGGCAGTTTGCAACCTCCTTCCAGAGATAGGAATCTTTGCACATGGTTCTAAAACCAAATTATTTTAGCCAGGCCTTGGGTAAGTTGCAAAACCTTTTTTTGTGTGTTTGATTTCTTCACCTGTGAAACACAGATAATAGTAGTACCTATCTCACTGGGTAGTTGGGAGGACTAAATGCTTTATTACCAGCCGAAGCACTTAGCACTGTGCCAGGCATAAAATATGGCTTAATACATGTTAACTATTATTCATGTAGAGGAAAATGGAGTGTCAAAGCAAATACACATTGGGTTTGGTTTTAAATTCTGAGTAACTAAGGTCCTCAAGTTGTCATTTACATCAATCACTTTTTTTTTTTGCTTGAAAACTTGCTTTATGAAACTCACTTGACTCAAAGCTTAAATATGCACCAAAGAAAGATTTAAAAAATACCTTTGCTTATGTATTTAGACTAATAAAAGAAATTCTGATAGGGATTTAAACTCACTGTTTTCATAACCTATGCTATATAGCAGAAGCATTTACAGCAGAGAAAAATTAATTATAAATGACACTACACTATAAATGGCCCTCATACATTTTAATTTGCTTTGATAAAAATGTACAGTGGTAGTTTTCCAGGTAAACTATTTGCTAAGTGCATTTCCTTTCAGTTATTTTAACTATCTTGCTTATTATAATTTGGATTCTTTTTCTTTAAGAAAAGAAAGCATTTATGATAATTAGTTTTTCTTGTATTAAACTTATATTTAAAATAACATACTCTTCTTCCTTCTGACAAATTCTAGTCTTTAAGTGTTGCCCTTTGTCCTCCTTTCTGGTTATGTCTTAGTGACAATTTTCCTAACTCTTTAGTCCACAAACATATACTTGCACACAAACACACACACATGCTCACACAAGATAGAGGATTAATTCTTTGTCTTTGCAGGTATTTCTGTTTGTCTTTCTTGCTTCTGTGTTTGATTATCTCTTATTTTGCCCTACCTACCCTAGTCTTCCATTCTCCTATGTGTGCCTCTCTATGAATTTAATCATGAATAAAATAATTCATTAGTTTGCCAAGATCATGTGTAAGAAAGAAGATCATTTGTGGTTACAAAGAGAGATTACCAGCTGCTGTCATAGAAGAACAATGCAAGAGCTTTTGTTTATATGGTAACTTAAATGTGAGTTTAAGTTTTACATTATCCTCAGAAGGATGTTCATTTATTAGAGTAAGGATACACATATGTATTTGAGGTGAAATTCAAAATTAAAAAATTCAGATGTCAATGAAATGCAAACGCAATTTCATTTATGTATGATCACTAACATGCTGTAATCGAGGGGGAATTCATTATTCATTGATCATTTGATTCACTGTGACATGTTACTTGCAGCAAGAGAAGGAAAAAAGGTAAAGTCCACAGCATGGAATGACAGAACATTTAGGAAACAGAATTTTATTTGCTCTTCTAGGAAAGTTAATTATTCATCTATTTGAGACCTTATGTCTTAATAAACATATATATTGAGTAAGATAGTAGTAACATCTGTGTGTTACTATGAAAGTTATATAATTTATATAACTTTGGGCACTAGCCATTGGGCACTAGCAACTTTAATGAAGTCAGAAAACTTGAAGGAGCAGAAATAACAAAAGGAAGATTGCAATCAGTAAAATTTTGAATTACTCATTCCATCTACAAATATTAGCCTATTTTGACTCATTAGCCATGTTTATATCTTTACAAATGATGTGTTGCATGGATAAATCTTTTTAAAGGAGAACAGTATTTGGTGCCCCGTTCAAATTCAGGAAAAAGGGATGGAATGGCTCTCTTGCAGCCAATGAATGAGATTCAAATGTAAAGCTACAATAATGAGAAATGTGAAACAAACAGTGAACTGTCGTAATCAAATTGACCTTCTTGAATATGCCATGCTTTTGCAGGGTTACGGCTTTTGCATTTGTGATTCCTGCTGCCTGAGATGCCCTTCCTCAGATATGTGCTCCAATGTCTTATCAGAGAAGGTTTTCCTGACACTCAATCTAAATATATAAAACAGCATTCCCATCTTCACTTTTCTTCTTAGCTTCATGTCCTCATTGAGCAGTTCCATATCTATTTTGTTTATTACTATCTGTTTTTTTTCCACTAGAATTTACTTTATCCCCTTTTGTTTACTACTTTCCCTAGCCACTAGAAGACTATCTGGTGGGCATTAAGCAAATATTTCTTGACTGCACTAGAAAGTAATTATGAAGCATTAACTTCATTTACTAAGGCTAATATTATCTCAATGCTGTGGAAGGTCACTGTGAGAAATGAAAGATAAGGTTCTTTTCTTCAAGATGCTTATAATCTATTTGGTGAGACAGGCCCATCACACATTGTATTAACTGTCTATTGATGTATAACAAATTATCCCAAAACATTAGTGGCTTAAGACAATAAACATTTATCATCTCATAGTTATTGTGGGTCAGGAATCCAGGAGCAGCATAGCCAGGTCACTCAGGCTCAGGGTATCTCATGAGGTTGCAGTCAGAATATGGGTCTAATGGTCATCTGAAAGCTTGGCTGAGCCTGGCAGATGATTTCTAGAGAGCTTTCCCACATCACTGTCAAGTTAGTGCTGATTGTCCACAGGATGCCTCAGTTTCTCAACATGTGGACCTTTCAATAGTGCTGCTTAAGTTTCCTCAAAATATGCCAGCTGAGACACCCAAAGGGGAGCACAGTGGAAGCTACAGTGTCTTTTATGACAGCCTTGGAGGTTACCCAGGTTCATGTTTGCAATACCTTAATGACTATACAGGGTGGTTCTGTTCACTGAGTAAGGGGACTGAATATGAAAGAGTATGAATACCAGAAGGTGAGAACAATCTTGGACACTAGCTAACCCACACATGAAATAAGTAACAAAGCATATATGCCCATGTGTAAATGCTAAGTTATGAAAACATTCAAAATGAACCAGTTTCAAAGAACTTGAATTTATAAAATTGGAAAGGTTAACTTGGGTGGAAAAGTTAATCCTTATTTGGGCAAGGATATTTGCTCCAGGTATTTTAATAACATGAACTCCATTTGTGCATGTATGCAACAATTATTTAATAAGACCTTGCTTGCTGTGCTAGGTCCAAGGATTATAAAATCCATCAAGTCCTGACCCTCATGTGGTAGTATTCATAATCTATTGTGTGTAAGGTAAAAATCATGGAGTAACAATGGTTTTGAATAAATTTAAATACGTTCTGAAGGGGGGTGTGTATTGGGGCTCAGAAAATGGTACCCAAAGTGATGGCCTCAGAAATAAAATTTTCTCTGACCTTCTTTTGATCTTCTGTCTCTTGCCTGTATTCTCCGGAGGGAAGCCACAGATACTAGAATTCCTCTTCCCAAAGGTAGATCATGAGAACCAGAACATTTTTCTTTAGTATCAGCCATAAAACCTAAAGATATTCATTTAACCTTCCTCCTCTCTGTACAAGAGTTTGCCATAAAGAAATTCTCTGATTTACTGTGTTCTACAGTAGACTATAAGAACCCCCCCCCCACGCACCCTAGAAAGGTCCCTGTTCCATACCTGGGAAGGAGGAGTGCTACACAGAACAGTAAGAATCTGGACAGGCCTGTCAGTTCCCCTGCTCAGTTGTTATCTTTGTATCACATGCTTTTGTCTAATCACATTTCTACAGGGTCAGCCATTCTTCATCTAATCTAAGTATAAAAATAGACAGTTTTCCTAGTATATTTTAGTTCTTCATTTAAAGGACTTCTGTGTCATGAAAAACTATGATTAATTAAAACTGGTGTGCTTTTCCCTTATTAACCTGCCTTTGTTATAGGAGAGTTGTCCACCACTCTAATGATGGATAAAGACATATCCAACCATCCTTCCTGATCAGGAGCACGAATCATCATGCAAAGTCAGGCATTATAAACAGAAATTATGAATACACAAACTAAGTACATCTGTGGATTAAAAAATAGTTTTTATACTCTCATTTTTAAATCATTTTAATCTCATCCAAGAAAAGCAGAGTTTAGAAATTATCAGCTAAGTATTACTAAAAAAAATTCACTGATCATGATTATAAGCCACAACTATAATAAAAAGAGCCTTTAGAAAACTACTCTCTAAAGCACCTCCACTTCCCTATGTGTGCACAAACTGAAATATAGCCTAGATTTTCAAATTCCACCAATCCACCCAAATGTTTATCAGACCAACGACTTGCCATTTGTGTTTTTCACAATGATTTACCAGAAGTTCATGTAGCATGTGAATCAAGTGCTTATTAAGTTTTTTAACACTATATTTTCTTCCTGTTGATGTCCTGATTTATTAGTCTTATCAGGGTCACTTTCAGATCCAAGTCTATGGCTTATGCTAATGACAATTTTCATCCCTCTTTACAGAATTAAGGAAAAAAACTACCCGTCTTGTAGTCATTTATCTATAGTCCTTTAAGGCCAAAATTAGTCCAATATGCTATTATAAGAAAAATAAAATTCAAGTAGAAACCAAAGACTAGCCTTGCAGAGAAACACACACTCATATACATCTGCAGGAAGATAAAAAAAATTTAGTAGACATAAAAAGCTTTAAAATTGTGTACATACTCAGTTCCTCTTCTAGGAATGACTGGGAAAAAATTAATAAGTGCATGCAAAGGCTGAATAACAAGGATTTCTGTGGCAAAGTGGTTTATAATTGTGAAAACATGGAAACAAATGTCCATCAACAAAGTGTTTAAATTTGCATTTCTCTAATTAATAGAGATGTTGAACTCTTTTTCATACATTTGTTAATCACCTGCATATCTTTTTCTGTAAAGTGTCTGTCCAGTTCCTTAGCTCATTTGTTGATTGGCTTCCTTGTAGTTTCGCTGTAAGGTTTTGTAAGTACTTTATAAATTCTGGAGATTAGTGCTTTATCTGAAGTGCATATGGAAAAGATTTTCTCCCACTCTCTTTTCACATTATTGATTGTATCCTTTGCTGAGAAAAAGCTTTTTAGTTTGAATCCATCCCATCTATTGACACTGCTTTCATTTCTTGCACTTTAGGAGTCTTTTTAAGGAAGTCTGGTCCTAAGCCAACATAATGAAGTTTCCTACTTTTTCTTCTATTTGGTATCAGTTTTCTGGTTTCATTCCTAGGTTCTTGATCCATTTTGAGTTGAATTTTGTACAGAACATTGCTGGTGGAGTTGCAAACTGGTGCAGCCACTCTGAAAAGCAGTATGGAGATTCCTGAGAAAACTTGAAATGGACCCATCTTTTGACCCAGTTATCCCATTCCTGGGTTTATACCCAGGGGACTTAAAGTCAGCATAATAGTAACACAGCACATCAATGTTTATAGCAGCTCAATTCACAATAGCTAGATTGTGGAACCAACCTGGATACTCTCAATCATGCTAAGTGAAATAAGCCAATCCCAAAAAACTAAAGGCTGAATGGTTCTCTGATAAGTAGATGATAATACATAATGGGTGTGGTGGGGGTAGGAGTAAGAGAAGAATGGAGGAACTCTGGATTACATAGAGGGAAGTGAGAGGGAGGAGGGGGCAGGGGTATGAAGGATGGTGGAATGAGAGACATCATTATCTATGCACGTCTATGATTACACAAATGGTGTGAACCTACATCATGCAAACCTTAGAAACAAAGTTGTATCCATTTATGTACAATGAATCAAAATGTAGTCTGTAAAAATTTTTAAAAATAATAAAAAAGGATTTTGCAGCTTCCCTGGCAGAGGGCGACCATCTGCGGCTGCCTGAGTCCTCAGAGCTGAGCTCCAGTCTTCCGGTCTTCCCCGCCACTGTGAGGCGTCTCCTGGGGAGGTCTGGCCTGGAGCGGCTGGAGTCGCTGGCTCTGGCAGGGAGTTTGGACCCATCGGTGCCATTTTGCAGCTTCCCTGGCAGAGGGTGACCATCTGAGGCTGCCTGAGTCCTCAGAGCTGAGCTCCAGTCGTCCGGTCTTCCCCGCCACTGCGAGGCGTCTCCGGGGGAGGTCTGGCCTGGAGCAGAGGGAGTTGCCAGCTCCAGCTGGGAGTTTGGGCTCTTTGGCACTATTTTACAGCTTCCCTGGCAAAGAGTGACCAACTGCCACCGACTGAGCCCACAGCGAGGAGCTCAGGCCTGCCTGGGCTCTCAAGCCCAGTGTCTCCATCACTGAGCACAGTTTTGTGCCCCCACCCCAACTTGGTCTAGTGCCCAGGTCCACACCCTGGCCCAGGGTCTAGCACCTTGCTGTATCTGATTGTCTATCAACACCAGGTTACCTCTGCCCAGAAGCATTGATGATTCCCAACCTGGAGGTAGTGGGACAGCAGCTTTCTTGGGTCACCGCTTGATCAAGCACCTCTCAAACATCAGGTGAGTTACTGGAAATCTGCAGGGACACTTTAAGTCTTCACAGGGAAATTGCAATCCCTCTGATTTGCACTACTAGAGGGGAAGACACACGAGCAACGTGAGAAAACACGGGAAGAAAGTGTCCCAAACAAACCTAGATGATATATCAAAAGAACCCAAAGACAGCATGGTAGAAGGAATGACAAAAAGGGAGTTCAGAATGTTCATAATTAAAATGATCTGAGAAGAGAATGATGTGACGAGAGAGCAGATTTAAGCTATGAATAATCAGCTAATAGAGCAATTGCAGGAAGCAAAAAATCATTTCAATAAAGAAATAGGAGTTCTGAGAAAAAAAGAAACAGAAATCCTTGAAGGAAACAAGGAAATGAAGGAAACAATCAACCAAGTTAAAAACTCAATAGAAAGCATAATTAACAGAATAGATCACTTGGAAGATAGAACCTCAGACAATGGAGAAAAAATATTTAATCTTGAAAACAAAGTCGAACAAACAGAGAAGATGGTTAGGAATCATGAATGAAACCTCCAAGAAATATGGGACATCATGAAAAGACCAAATTTAAGAGTTATTGGGATTGAGGAAGGCACAGAGATACAAACCAAGGGTATGAATAATCTGTTCAATGAAATAATATCAGAAAATTTCCCAAATATGATGAATGAGATGGAAAATCAATTACAAGAGGCTTACAGGACACCAAGCGCACAGAATTACAACAGATCCACACCAAGGCACATTATAATGAAAATACCTAACATACAAAACAAAGATAGAATTTTAAAGGCTGCCAGAGAAAAGCATCAGATTACCTACAGGGGGAAAACAATACAGATATCAGCAGATTTCTCAGCGCAGACCCTAAAAGCAAGAAGGGCCTGGAACAACATATTTCAAGCTCTGAAAGAAAACGGATGCCAACCAAGAATCTTATACCCAGCAAAACTTACCTTCAGATTTGATGACGAAATAAAATCCTTCCATGATAAACAAAAGTTTAAGGAATTCACAAAGAGAAAGCCTGCCCTACAGAACATTCTCAACAATATATTCGAAGAGGAAGAAACGAAAAACGACAATCTCAGTCAACATGGGGAGAAATTACCCAAAAGAAAGAGTCAATCAAACGAGAAACAAAGCTAAGCTAAAAACCCCAAAAAAGCTAAAATGGCAGGAAATCCAAGTCATATCTCAATAATAACCCTGAATGTAAATGGCCTAAACTCATCAATCAAAAGACATACACTGGCGGATTGGATTAAAAAGAAAGACCCAACAATATGCTGCCTTCAAGAGACTCATCTCATAGAAAAGCATGTCCACAGACTAAAGGTGAAAGGTTGGGAAAAAACATACCATGCACATGGACTGAGTGAAAAAGCAGGAGTTTCCATCCTCCTTTCAGATAAAGCAGACTTCAAGCCAAACGTAGTCAGAAGGGATAAAGAAGGACATTTCATATTGCTTAAAGGAAGCATAAATCAGCAAGACATAACAATCATAAATATTTATGCACCAAACGATGGTGCATCCACGTACGTCAATCAGATCCTTCTCAATTTCAGGAATCAAATAGACCAAAACACAATAATACTGGGGGACTTTAACACTGCTCTCTCACCGTTGGACAGATCTTCCAAGCAAAAATTGAACAAAGAAACCATAGGACTCAATGACACAATCGCTGATTTGGACTTAACAGACATGTATAGAATATTCCATCCATCAAAAAGTGAATACATTTCTTCTCAGCTGCTCATGGTTCCTTCTCTAAAATAGACCATATGTTATGCCACAAAGCTACTCTTAGCAAATACAAAAACATAGAGATACTACCTTGTATACTATCAGATCATAATGGAATGAAATTAGATATCAATGATAAAGTTAAAAAAAGAAACTACTCTAAGACCTGGAGATTAAATAATATGCTATTGAATGATACATCGATAACAGAAGATATTAGGGGGGAAATTAAAAGATTCTTAGAGGTCAACGAGAACACAGTTACAATATATCAAAATCTCTGGGACACTATGAAAGCAGTGCTAAGAGGAAAATTCATTGCATGGAGTGCATTTAATAAAAGAATGAAAAGTCAACAAATCAATGATCTCACATTACAGCTCAAAGCCCTAGAAAAAGAGGAACAGATCATCACCAAATGTAGCAGAAGACAGGAAATAATCAAAATCAGAGCTGAAATCAATGAAATTGAAACAAAAGAACAATTCAAAAAATTGACAAAACAAAAAGTTGGAACCCTTAGCCACACTAACGAAGAGAAGGAGAGAGGAACTCCAAATTAATAAAATTTGTGATGGAAATGGAAATATTACAACAGACACAATTGAAATACAAAACATAATAAGAAGTTACTTTGAAAATTTATACTCCAACAGAATAGAAAACCTCGAAGACATCAATAGGTTCCTAGAGGCATATGAGCCACCCAAACTGAATCTGGAGGACATACACAACTTAAATAGATCAATTTCAAGCAATGAAATAGAAGAAGTCATCAAAAGTCTACCAACAAAGAAAAGTCCAGGACCAGATGGATTCACAGCCAAGTTCTACAAGACCTTCAAAGAAGAGCTCATTCCAATACTCCTCAAAGTATTTCACGAAATAGAGGAGGAGGGAACCCTTCCAAACTCATTCTATGAAGCTAATATCACCCTGATACCAAAACCAGAGAAGGACACATCAAGGAAAGAAAATTTCAGACCCATACCTCTAATGAACATAGATACAAAAATTCTTAACAAAATTTTAGCAAATCACATACAAAAGCATATTAAAAAGATAGTGCACCATGATCAAGTGGGTTTCATCCCGGGGATGCAAGGTTGGTTCAACATCCGGAAATCCATAAATGTAATTCACCACATCAACAGACTCAAAGTCAAGAACCACATGATTATTTCAATAGATGCAGAGAAAGCATTTGATAAAATACAGCACCCCTTCATGCTCAAAACTCTAGAAAAAATAGGGATAGTGGGGACATTCCTTAACATTGGAAAGGCTATCTATGCTAAGCCCACAGCTAACATCATTCTAAATGGAGAAAAATTGAAAGCATTCCCCCTGAGATCTGGAATAAGGCAGGGATACCCTCTTTCGCCACTACTATTCAACATTGTTCTTGAAACTCTAGCCAGAGCAATTAGACAGACCAAAGAAATTAGAGGAATACGAATAGGAAAAGAAGAGCTCAAACTATCCCTATTTGCTCATGACATGATTCTCTATTTAGAAGACCCTAAGAATTCCACCAGAAAACTTCTGGAACTCATAAATGAATTCAGTAAAGTAGCAGGATATAAAATTAATGCTCATAAATCTAATGCATTTTTATTTGTAAGTGATGCATCCTCTGAGAGAGAAATTAGGAAAACTACCCCATTGACAATAACCTCAAATAAAATAAAATACTTGGGAATCAATCTAACAAAAGAAGTGAAAGACCTCTACAATGAGAACTACAAAACACTAAAGAAAGAAGTTAAAGAGAATCTGAGAAGATGGAAAGATCTCCGATGATCTTGGATAGGCAGAATTAATATTGTCAAAATGGCCATACTTCCAAAAGTGCTATACAAATTCAATGCAATTCCAATTAAAATCCCAATGACGGACCTCATAGAAATAGAGCAAGCAATCATGAAATTCATTTGGAGGAATAAGAGACCCAGAATAGCTAAAGCAATCCTTAGCAAGAAGAGCGAAGCAGGAGGTATCACAATACCAGACCTTCGACTATACTACAGAGGAATAGTAACGAAAACAGCATGGTATTGGCACCAAAATAGACAGGTAGATCAATGGTACAGAATAGATGACACAGAGACAAACCCACATAAATACAGGTATCTCAGACTTCACAAAGGATGCAAAAATATTCAATGGAGAAAAGACAGCCTCTTCAACAAATAGTGCTGGGACAATTGGAAATCCATATGCAGCAAAATGAAACTAAACCCATATCTCCCACCCTGTACAAAACTCAACTCAAAATGGATCAAGGACCTAGAAATCAGACCAGAGACCCTACACATAATAGAAGAGAAAATAGGTCCAAATCTTCATCATGTTGGCCTAGGACCAGATTTCCTTAACATGACTCCCAAAGCACAAGAAATAAAAGCAGGAATCAATGATTGGGATAGAGTCAAACTAAAAAGGTTTTTCTCAGCAAAGGAAACAATCAGCAATGTGAAGAGAGAGCCTTCAGAGTGGGAGAAATCTTTGCCACGCACACTTCAGATAGAGCACTAATCTCTAGAATCTACAAAGTGCTCAAAAATCTTTACACCAAGAATACTAATAACCCAATCAATAAAAGGGCCATGGAAATGAACAGACACTTTACAGAGGAAGATCTACAAGCAATCAACAGATTTATGAAAAAATGTTCAACATCACTCGTTATAAGAGAAATGCAAATCAAAACCACCTGAAGATTTCATCTTACCCAATTAGAATGTCTTTTATTAAGAATACAGGGAACAACAGGTGTTGGCGAAGATGTGGGGAAAAGTGTACACTCATACATTGCTGGTGGGCGTGCAAGTTGGTGCAGCCACTCTGGAACGCAGGGTGGAGATTCCTTAGAAAACTTGGAATGGATCCACCATTTGACCCAGCTATCCCACTCCTTGGCCTATACCCAAAGTACTTAAAATCAGATTACTACAGTGATGCAGCCACATCAATGTTCATAGCTGCTCAATTCACAATAGCTAGATTGTGGAACCAACCTAGATGTCCTTCATTAGATGAATGGATAAAGAAACTGTGGTATATATACACAATGGAATATTACTCAGCCATATAGAAGAATAAAACTATGGCATTTGAAGGTAAATGGATGATGTTGGAGACTATTATGCTAAGTGAGATCAGCCAATCCCAAAAATCCAAAAGCCGAATGGTCTCTCTAATAAGTGAATGATGATGAGTAATGTGGGGTGGAATGATGAGAAGAATGGAGAAAGGATAGCATAGAGGGAAGGGAGGGGTAGAGTTGAGGTTGGGGGGTAAGAATAATAACAGTATGTGTGACAGACATCATTGCCCTGTGTATATGTATGAATGCACAGATGGTGTGACTCTACTTTGTTTCCAACCAGAGAAACAATAGCTGTACTCCATTTGTGTTCAATGAATCAATAAGCAAATAAATAATAATAATAATAATAATAATAATAATAATAAAAAGTTAAAAAAATTAAAAAAACAAAGTGTTTCCTTGTGTGGACAGAAATATAATAAAATACTAGGAAATCAGTACAATTATGCTGTAGAACAATATTTTATGGCAAGCAAATATGTTCACAATAGTTGAGAGGAAAAAAACCAATGGGAACATTTACTTGATTTTGGTTCCTATATGTTTTTAAAAGTACATAGTTTATTGGATATAAGTTTACAGTCATTTTAAAAATATCAGCAATGATTTATCTCTTGTTTATAGGACTGTAGGTAATTTACCCTTTATTATTGGGACTTCTTTTTTTAATGAACAGGTATAGTAGACAGATTGTCCTTGCCTATATCCCTGTCCTTTGGTAGTACCTCCCTCCCCATCTGACTCTGGATTTGATTTGGCCAAAGGAATATTAGGAACTATGAAGCAAAAAGAGGCTTGGAAAGCACTTCCATGGTGGGTCTTGATCTTACACTTGTCTCTCAGTCTTCTCCATGAGAACATGCCTGGGCTAGCCTGCTAGAAAATGAAAGGTGGTATGTGAAGTAGTCAAGTTATCCCAGTTTTCCCACCTGAGACTGCTCTAGATCACAAGCAGCTCTGGTTCCTAGACACTTGAGTGAGCCTGACCAGATCCACAGAGCCACCTCTGAGTGGACCTGACTGTAGACAAGTGAGACCTGCGGAAAGTAACCAAACTATGGAACCCTGCAGACTCCTCAAATTAAAATAGGCTTTGCTTGACACTAGCATTTTGAAATTGCTTGCTACCCTGCATTATTGTACTATGTGTTTACTATAGGGTGTTGGAAGGACTTAGAAGAAAAAATCACCACCACCTTAGATTCAAACCAAAGGTATTTGGGTACAAAACTTGTCAGAAAATACTTTTAATATGCTAGACTGACAGAATTTAAAATCAGTATAAAAACAGAAGTTCTAACATATGCAAGGTACTATGTTCCAGTTTGGGCAGGTCACAAAGTGGAAGGACACAAAGCCCTTACCTTGGAGCAGGACCTCACACTGGGAGTCAGAGACTGAGAGTCTCTTTTGAAACTCAGCAGTCTCAAAGAGTTATCAAATATTGCATGGATCCACTTCAGCACCAGAGCTGTAAACTGCTGAAGTTGGTTAAAAATGCATTAACTCTTTGCTGACATGATTCTGAGAGCCTGTTATAATAAAAAAAAGCCTGCTCTAGCCACCAGATGAAGTAATGAGGTCTATAAGCTGCCTTGAACAGAAGAAAATGACATTAAGTTTTCATGGAGGACAAATGAAAGTATCTACCTGTAACCTTTCTGACAGCCTGGGACCCTTTGCCATTTAAAACTCTGCAGCTGTGGTGCATTATTACCAGGCAGCAGGGAGTTTAATAAGACTTCGAAGAGACACGTAACCTTCCAGTCTCTGGCTGCCTGCTAGCAACCCTAAGGCACTCGCTGTGGAAGCTGACAATCTGAGCTCACATCAGGGTATGGATTTCCTCAGACACAAGGTCACAGGTTGGCACAGTAATGTCAGTCTGCTGCCCTCTGACACATGACAATTGTAGAATGGTCTGATTCTCAGTTTCAACACCCAACATTCTTGAGTGTCTTATTACAGACATTCTGGTGGTCTCTGTTCTTCTCTATTGTAAAATCTGTTGTATGAAGTGCTGCACCTTTGGTGTGTCATACAAGGTCCTCCCTATGACCCCCTCCTGCCTGGTCCAATCATAACTCCCAACATTCCTCCCCTCAAACCCTCTACCCTGCCCTCTAGTTACTTAGGTTAGTTACTTGCTGTTCCTACTTTCCTCATCTATCTCTCTGCTTTTATCTGTGACATGATCTTCTTCAGCCAGCACACTACTCTGCCTTCCAAATCTGGTCTTGTTTTAAGGGTTTCTCTCCTCAACTAGACTGTAAAAATACAATGATAGAAACAGCATGCAACTTGCAAGCCATCTTGCTGTGTGTTTTGCATGTCTTACCTTACTTTATCCTGAATAATTACTCTAAGAGATTGGTATTATTGTTAGAACCATTGTCATTATTATCACCATCATCCTAATTTTCAGACAAGTGAACTATAGAGAGGCTAATGTAATTTGTCCAAGGTCAGAGTTAATTCCATGAAGTTGGAGGTCATGTCTATTTTGTTCACAATTGTATTATCAGGGCCTAGCACAAATATGGCTCACAGCATTGAATAAAATGAATGAATGAAATGTTTCAATGAAGCTATTACTTCAGGCAGGATTAATAGCATTCTCCTTTGCTTCCATATCTCTACCCTACTACTTAACACATTCTACCACATAAGGTTGGGCCCTACTTCCAAATGATCTGCACTTTCACACTGCTGTAGATTGACACTGAATCCTCCTTTGCTTAGAAAAAGGAAGGCTTTCAGAGATCAGGTGACTAATGGCGCTTTCTAGTTCTGGCACTGCCTGACAGCAGCTATTATAAAGACAGAGACAGGCATCCGTGTGAGAGGTAAGATGGACTGCTGACAAATGCTGCAGTCTGATTGGCCAGCTCCTAACTCTGAAGAAGCACAGCCTTGCCCACTTCCTCACTGTTTGCCTTTTCTCCTTTTTGTGATGGGATTCCAAGAACTCACTGGCTAGACAGAATCACTGTCCAAGACGAGTGTCCTTTGCCAATCCACTCTCTGTGCCTCCCACATCTTGGCTTTATCCACAGTAGTCAAGGTGTTTATGGAGGAACAGGGGTCAGAGTATTGTGAGCAGGTAAACAGTGAAGTCATAGGGGATACCTGCAGTCTGATCCAAGTGTGCTTGTAAAAGCAGAAAGTTATTTTAGGCCAAGACCTAGTGGTATGAAAACTAGGCATCATCATCATTTGCCCTCTCTGAAATTCACCAAGAGTCAAGGGAGGGGCTTGAGAGGGGAGGCCTACCCCTGGCTTAGCCCTGCAATTCCTGGCAGCCAGGGTCTCAAGTCATCTGCTGACCTTAAACTCTGTGAGATTATTTCTCATCTCTAGGAGGAGACAACTGAACCTGAAGGAATTTATTAATGGGTTTTGTAACGACTTAGCTATCTGGGAAGTAAACCTCTTCCTCCTTTTAGACATTCAATTTTTAAATGTACTTTTTCCTTCGAAAACCACCTGTGTTTGCTCACATTCTTCTATCACTATACTATAAGCTATCAAAAAGAGGGACATTCAGATTTCTTTTCTGCTTTGTCAGTCTCTCTGCAAATTGCAAGAGGTTGGTTTTATAAAGTTTAAAATGCATGCACTTTACTTGAATGTCAAAATAAGGAAGTATCGGCCGGGCGTGGTGGCGCATGCCTGTAATCCAAGTGACTTGGGAGGCTGAGTCAGGAGGATCACGAGTTCAAAGCCAGCCTCAGCAACTTAGTGAGGCCCTAAGCAACTCAGTGAGACACTGTCTCTAAATAAAATACAAAATAGGACTGGAGATGTGGCTCAGTGGTGGAGTGCCCCTGGGTTCAATCTCCAGTACCAAAATAAAAAAAAAAAAAAAAAAAAAAGGAAGTGTCCACAATAAGAGATGAATGCTGCTCAAATATTTTGGTGAGTTTCCTGGAAGAAGAGCACACTTAGCATAGATTCCCTGCAAAGGACTTTACTTGAACACATTCAAAATAACCTATAACCTTGCAACTACTCATCAACAGTAAGACTTCCCCCCATCCCCCACCTTTCCCTTTTAACTAAATGTTTGTGAAGAGAGCAAAGTGATTTAATAATCAGATGCACCTTAAAGACAGACATTGCTAACATACCCATCGAAGAGAATATCTTAATACTGATGATGGCTTCCAAAGATTAATTTTATAAGAGAATAAGGAAACTCTGATACTTAATGATTAGTAGATTAAATTATATAAGAGTAAGCAAACTGATCATTTCAAATGTATAGTTACATTTTATCTCAGTAATTTGTTATTACAACATACTAAAACATACTTGGCTTTCTTTAGAAAGAGTAAATAAAAGATCAAGTTGATTTACCAACCACTTTTACATAAAATAATCTCACTTATTCCTCACAATACTTTGCTTTAGACAGTTCCATCACCATTTTACATATGAGGAAACTATATGATCATTCTGCTACCCAGACAGTAAACGGCATATCAAGACAATATAGACAGTAGCTATGGGCAAGAGATATAAAACCAGACAGAAATGTTCTCAAATTCTAGCCCTTCCATTTATTGGTTATATGACTTACAGAGAATAGTAGATAAAAACTG
Source organism: Glaucomys volans (assembly GCA_020662805.1). Taxonomy (NCBI): domain Eukaryota; kingdom Metazoa; phylum Chordata; class Mammalia; order Rodentia; family Sciuridae; genus Glaucomys; species Glaucomys volans. The sequence goes on from JAJEJO010003416.1 coordinate 115,183, forward strand.
GACCCAAGCTAGGTTTTATAACTCAATGTCCTGACACAATACCAAAATGCTAAAGAAGGCATGGGGAAAAGATAAGGCATGAAAGTACATGTATACTTTTCTTTACCCAAGGAGGTATTCCACCACTATGGGCACTATGTCCATTCTATGTGATAATCATAGAGTCCAAAAATTTTAAAGGAAGATGTGACCCACTCAATGTGACCCTTGATGATATGTTGGTTGGGCCGGTGTTCTATTTATAGCAGATATATATGCTATCTCCTTGATAAAGCAATATGATGCACTTTATAATAACACTACCCCGTGCAGGCAGAGAATGGGCTGAGGACCAGTAGTTGAGAGGCCAGTATAGGATTCCAACAGTTAGGAAGGTCATTGAGCAAAGGCCTCAAGCTAGTACTTTAAGTGCAACTCAGGAGGCAAAACCATTTTGATATTAGCACTACCATAGGTAGAAAACATCACATAGGATCAGTTCCAGAGAAAAATGTCCACAAAAATCACTGGGACCATGCTTAAGTTGTAAAATATTTGGGGCTCAGAGGTCTCTTTTTCCTCTCATACATTTTCAGTACTTTAAACAATGTTGCTCCCTTTAAAACTTAGTGGAGTTTCTATGTATTTGATTACAGTTCTTTCCATGTGTCAAAAATCACACATTTTTTTCAAAATAACATTTTTCTTTCCAAATTTAAGTACTGGTACTTGGCGCATATCAGGTGGATGAGGTATCATGTCTTGAAGATTTATAGAGAAGCAGCTGGCAAAGATTTCCTTCCATTCTATAGGCTTTCTCTTTTATTTCCTGTGCAGAAACTTTCAATTTAATGGCATCCCAATTATTGATTCTTGGTTTTATTTTTTGAGCTTTAGGGGTCTTGTTAAGGAAGTCAGTGCCAACAGCAATATGATGGAGAGTTGACCCTATGCTGCTTCTAGTAATTTCAAGGTTTCCGGTATAATTTCTACATCTTCAATCCACTTTGATTTGACTTCTGTGAAGAGTGAGAGATGGGAATCTAGTTTCGTTCTTCTATATATGGTGTCCAGCTTTCCCAACACCATTTGTTAAAAAGGCTCTTTTCTCCAACATATATTTTTGACATCTTTATCAAGTATCAGATGGCTGTGGATATGTGGGTTTCTCTGGGCCTTCTATTCTGTTCCAGCAGTCTTCATGCCTATTTTGATGCCAATACCATGTTGCTTTTGTTACTATAGCTCTGTAGTATAATTTCAGACCAGGTATTGTGATACTTCCTGCATTGCTTTTCTTGCTTAGTATTGCTTTGGCTTTTCCAAGTCTCATTCTTCCAAATTAATTTAAGGATTATCTTTCCTAATTCTGTGAAGAATTCCATTGGTATTTTGATGGGGATTTCATCAAATCTGTATATTGCTTCTGGTAGTATAAAAGTTCTAAGATTCATATCTTCAGGTACAGAATGTCCCACTGGGAATGTAAATACTAATTTATCTTTCCCTAACAACTTTTCTACAAATTTGAGAGGGAACTATAGAGTTGGCTTGGTCCTAAAGAAATACTTAGCATCTTAAAACTGCACTATGACTAGATCTCTTTTTGGAGCCCCACAAAAACAAATTAAGTAGAACAAGATTTAGATATGTCTAGAATTTTCAAAATTTTTCTTGGAAAAATGGGAGAATTTTGGTCTCTTGGAAGGGCCATGGATATAAATTATGTCAGTCTAGGAGTATCTGAAGCAGAACTCTACAATTTGCTAGTCTCAAAAAATGGTGGGGTCATGGATTACCAGCCATCTGATAGAGGCATTAGATAATGGAATGATCTGGTTCCATCAAAAGCACTACACAGTCACTGCAGGTTCATGAATGAAAGGTTCCTACAAAAAGAGCTGACCACCAATTATTTTCATATAGATTCTAGACCAATTACAATATTTGCAATTGTGCCTAGGTCTGTTAGTCTATGACCCAACACGCTCCATTACAGAATCAGCAAATTCAAGGCTGTAGACAATATACAATACAGATTTACAAGTGCATGGGTACACTATTCTCTTTATGGTGACAACAAAAGGTTAACCCATTAAAAGTATTTATCTCCTCTCAAAGAGAGCTAAGTAAGCCTCTTCCCACTAGAAATCCCTGCATTAATTCAGTTCCCAGCATGGGGCAAATGGGCCAAGACTTTTTGGAATAGGGGGTTAATAGAGCTGCTTTGGTGATCAACCCTAGTCTTCCAATAGATCCATACCTCTCATAAATTAACTCATATAGCCTCAAGATCAGAAGACCTTGATCCAACCCATTCCAAAGAGGACCAGTCAGCCATTCTTCAACCTGGACAAAGAGGAGTTTTTATTCCAACCAAAATACTTGTGTGGATGTCCTGGCATATTGCCTTATACCTTATATATTGAACTAGTATAACTAGTATACTTAGAATTGAACCTCCCTTGGTGGGCAGATGCAATTTCCTTATGATAGTTTCCTTTGGGACACACAGAAGATCTAGTATAAAACAGAGTATTGCCCACCTCTAGGCCTATCTTAAGAGTCAGCTAATCACACAAACCTTAGTCCCAGTCCCCAAAAAGCAGGTGTGTTACCTGCTGAAATAAACATGTTAGTTCATTAGGTGTAGCAGAGTAATGGCAGAGGTGGTTAGTAGAGAAATGCTCTGGAGCCAACAAGGGTCATAGTCATACCAGAATGATATTCCATGTGATAGGACTTTATATACATTTTATGGATGTTGATTCCTTTCATTGGAAATCTCCATTTTATAGATGGAAGAAAGCTTAGATTCAGAGAAGTTAAATAACTTGCCTTGGGTCAGCAGAACCAAGATCTGAAGGAAGGCATTCTGAATCAACACCTGTATGCCCAGAACTGTGTCATACAGCTTGCCTCTGAACTTGGATATTTACAAATAGGGAGCTGCTAGCCAGGCATGGTTATCATTCCTGAAGACAGGGATGTTAGTCCAGGGCTCTCTTATTCTTTTCCTAGATACATTCTATCTATTGAAAACCTTTAATTTCATATGGACAGAAGTTCCCCAGCCATGGAAATAGACTGCAGTTTCTTCTGCAGAGAAAATCACCACAAATGTTTGTTCTCAGAATCATTTTGAACTGGTAAAGTGCACAAAGCTTTCACTGGAAATCTCATACTTCCACCACTCAAATCATGGCAGAGATGAATTCAGGGTGATAATTTCAGTCTCTTGCCTATGAAAGCAGATATTGATGAACACTGGCTGTTCCACCAAGAGGAATTATCTGCATTTTATCTAACTGATCTATTAGTTGTGAGTTAAATCAAACTCCTGTATTACAAAATCTTTCACATATAATTGTATTAATTTTTATAGTTGATTCTAAATAGTAACAAAAGATGCCATCAATAATTTCTTGAGAGAGCTTGTAAGATATTACAAAATCACGCTGTCAAGAAAAATAGGATTTTCAGAAATACTGTAGAATAAGTTCAGCTATAAGAAAAAGCATGGACCTTGGCCTTCCCTGTTTTGTACCACTTAGAATTTAAATATAGTGTATTGTGAAACTATTCTTCGTCACTGTGATTCTCAGAGTAGTATTGAAATGCAAGTTTTGTAAAAAAATGAATACCTTATAATGTCTTCTGAACTCAGTCCAAATTTGCTATTTGTTCCATGTTTCTAATCTGCATGTATTCCTTCCTACTCCTATCCATATTGTTGCCAATGTGATCTTTCTCAAAGGGATTCCACTGTCTAAAACTCTTTAATTGGTCCCTATTGTTTCCAGGGACATCGTGAGTTCCTTAGCTCTCCTGATCTGTTCAAGCTTTGGTTTGTTTTTACGTGCTTAGAATGTGTCTTACCCAATTATCTACCCCTAGAAATAGACATAGAGAAACCCAGAGCAGGAATGAGAGATGTGCTTGCATAGGCTTTTTGAAATGCATAGACAAGATCTAAAATGACATCGACTAAAATTATTTATGGGATTCCATAAAAATGATGTAATTTTTTCCCATTGGATTTTTACCCAAGCAATTATTTTATACAAAGTTATAGTTGTCAATAAATAATATTATAAAATATTAGCCATAGTGTATGTAAATAAAATCCAATTAAGAAGGGGTTTTCAAGATGATGGAATAGAGGAGGTTGCTTTCCTGGCTACTCCATGGCATGAAAACAAGAAAGCAGACAGCTTCTCCACAAGATGGGTGAACAAAAAAAGGCAGGGGGACTTTACTAGAATTTAAAACTGGATATTCAAAAGCAGAACATGAACTCAGGAGGTTGGATATACTGATATAAGGAAAAAATCCCCATTAGCACAGTCATTGCCATAGCTGGGCCGGAAGCACTAGCCAGAGCAACCCCTCCATGAGCAAAGTTTTAAAGGAACAAAGAATCAAAGGAACCCATATTTTTAGGAGGCCCAAGGCGTGACTGGGTACAGAGTGTTTAGAGATCAAGGATTTTGCCTGAGAAACTTAAAAGGTGTGCTGCACAATATCCTTGTATGGAAAAGAAGCTGCCATCTCTTTAGGTGGCATGCAGAGGACAAAGAAGGAACCATTGTGCAGCTACAGCATGAGGGCCGCAGCTGAGGGACACAATTTCTGACAAACCTGAGTTTGGCCTGAAATACAGGCCCAGTAAACACACACTGCACAACACAGAATGTGTTTAAGTGACCAGGAGAAAATCAAATGTGAAGATAGATTTACACAGGGCCAACTAGTCATGGAAACTCACCTAGCTTGACCCTTCCCCATCCAATCAGGCTGCTTGTAGGACCAGCTGGGAGAGCCTTGTCTGGCCAGGAATTTGGAAGGGTGGGGACAGGAAAGATTGGAGACTGAACTGGAGAACAGGAAACATGAGGTCCACAGTTGACATAGGGAACTATGAACTGGCTCCACCACTATGTGAGTGAAACCCACGGTATTCTTCCCTGGAGCAGTCTTCCAGCGTGGATCAGCAATTACTGGGCACTGGAAGTGCACTGATTTAAAATCTCTAGACCAACTGGCACTCAGCAAAGAGCCTGGAGGTCACCTAAGCCTAAAACCTGCTTCCAGGAATTCTATCTGTGGGATTACCTCTCTAACTCCAGCAATCCGGAGGATGGAGCATCATGCTCCAGACAACCCCACATAAAATTGCTGAGCTGTGAAACTTTTGAACTCCAATGGAAAGAATTCTTCAACTTTTCATCTAGGCATTTTTTTTTTAAATTCTTTACTCTGTGACCTTAATGGTACCTGGACATTTATATATATTCATATTTGTTTTTGTTCTCATTTATAGAATTTTTGAAACCAGGTAGTTTTCATGCATGAGTTTCTTGAGGACTAGGATGTTTGATAGTGTATTTTAGTTTTGTTTTATGTTGTTTTATTTTTTATATTAATTTTTAAAAAATTATTACATTATGTATATTTTTTCTCTTACCTACTTCCATTGATTCGTTCTCTCTTTTCTTCTGCTAACAGCAAATATTCATTGTTCTCTTTCACTCTTCCTTTAATTTTTCACTTCTATCTTCTCTCCTCCTCCCTTGTAATCATCACATACTATATCACTTCTATTTTCTCTCTGTCCACCATTTGAAAACATTAACCATTTTGCAAACTTGCTGTTTTTATTGTAGGCAATAACTGGTCATATCATTTGTTTATTGTGATAATTAGCACTGTAGATATCATAGCAGGAACTATCTGGTTTTATGCTGTATATTGTTTGCATTGATTATTGTTATTACTTGTTTCCCCCTAAACAGCGAGGTACTGGAAAACTTCAGAGACACTCTAAGTCAACAGGGTAGAAACTCTACTGCCTCAGATCCATACTGTTAGATGGGTAGACACACAAACAACATGAAAAAGCAAGGGAACAAATTGCCCCAAACAAACCAAGAGACTCCAATATCAGAATCCATGAACATCACAGTGAAAGAAATATCAGAGAAGGAGTTTAGAATGTACATAGTTAAACTGATCTTTGAAGTAAAGGATTATATAAGGAGTGAAATCAGAGAGAAAAAACAGGCAGTGAAAGATCACTTCAATAAAGAGACAGAGATTCTGAAAAAAAAAAGCAGAAATCCTCAAAATGAAGGAATCAATAAATCAAATTGAAAATTCAATTGAAAGTATCACCAACAGGCTAGATCACTTGGAAGATAGTTTCAGATAATGAAGACAAAACCTGTAATCTGGAAAACAAAGTTGACTGTGGAGAAAAGATGTTAAGAGACCATGAACAGAACATGCAAGAAATATGAGATAATCTGAAAAGACCAAATTTAAGATTTATTGGGATAGATGAAGTCTCAAAGATACAAATGAAAGGAATGCACAATCTTTTCAATGAAATCATATCTGAAAATTTCCTACGTATAAGAATGAAATGGAAAATCAAATATAGGAGGTTTACAGGACCCTAAATATACAAAATTACAACAGAACCACATCAAGGCACATTATAATGAAAATGCCTACCATACAGAATAAGGATAAATTTTAAAGGTTGTCCAAGAAAAATGAAAGGTAACATGTAGAGGGAAACCTAAATGTGGATCTGGGCTGATCTCTCAAGTAAGACCCTCAAGGCTAGGAGGTCTTGGAATAAAATATACCAAGCTTTGAAAGAAAATGGATGCCAGCCAAGAATACTATACTTAGCAAAACTAAGCTTCAGAATTGATGGTGAAATAAAAACATTCCATGATAAACAAAAGTCAAAAGAATTCACAATTAGAAAGCCTGTACTACAAAACATACTCAATAAAATATTTCATGAAGATGAAATGAAAAATAAAAGTGAAAACCAACAGAGGGAGGAACTACATTAAAAGAACAATGAATCAATGGTGAAACTAATTCAAATTAAAACCCAGAAATAAATCAAAGTGACAGAGAATAAAAATCACAGCTCAATAATAACATTAAATGTAAATGGCCTAATCTCATAAATAAAAGACACACCAACTGTTACACTGGATTAAAAAACAAGACCCAATGGTATGCTGTTTCCAAGAGATACCTCACAGGCAAAGACATCCACAGACTGAAGGTCAAAAAATGGGAAAAACCCATGGACCATGTAAACAAGCAGGGGTTTCCATCCTCATATCAGATAAAATGAACTTCAAGCCAAAGTTAGTCAGAGGGGACAGAGAAGGACATTTCATACTGCTTAGGGGAATTATACATCAATAAGAAATAACAATCATAAATATTTATGCCCCAAACAATGGATCATCTATGTACATCAAACAAACCCTCCTCAATTTCAAGAATCATATAGACCACAGCACAGTAATACTGGGTGACTTAACAAACCTCTCTCACTACTGGATAGATCTTACAAACAAAAACTAAACAACTACAGAATGAAATAATACAATCAGTAATTTGGACTTAATGGACATATATAAAATATTTCATAATATACTTTCTTCTCAGCAGCACATGATCCTTCACTACAGACCATATCTTATGCCACAAAGCAACTCTTTTTTTTTTGTCTTTTTTTTTTATTTCCTTATTGATTCATTGAACACAAATGGAGTACAGCTATTGTTTCACTGGTTGTACACAAAGTAGAGTCACACCATCTGTGCATTCATGCATGTACACAGGGCAATGGTATCTGTCACACATTCTGTTATTAATTTTACCCCCCCCCCGCCCCCCACCCCTCCCTTCCCTCTATCCTAGCTATCTTTCCTCTATTCTTGCCGTCTTTCCCCCCCACATTATG
>JAJEJO010003417.1:0-114942 GCA_020662805.1 Glaucomys volans
CACCGGCTGGTGCCGGAGCCGCGGCCAGTGACTCCAAAGCGCTACTGGGGACCCGCACTCACTTGTTGGCTGGCGCAGACCCAGGTCTGTGGCTCCGAAGCAGCTGCAGGGTCTGGCGCTCCCGGATGGTAGCTGCCCGCGGCGGGCCGAGCCCAGCCCGGCTGAGTTGGTTCTGGAGCGGCACCTGGGGACCCCTTATATGTGCTTTGAATATAAAATCTCGTTGAGAGTCATATTCCTGCTGTTTGAATCCCGAGCAAGTAGGAATCCATGGAGCCAGTAGGAATGCAGCCTTCCTCTAATCATCTTGGATCCGCTCTCTGTTCATTTGTTTTTAATCAAGCTTCTGCATAAGCCCTACACCACACTTTCTCCACCAGAAGTACCCAATTATCTTGAAGGACTCCAGAAAGGCCATGGCTGGTGGAAGGATTGGGGTTCCCTGTACTTAAAAGCAATTCTAATGTTTCAGGTAAACTGAAGATAAGAACCCTCCGTCAAATGGTATACTTCATGTGCTTTTTGAAAAGACCTTTCCCTTTTACGGCAGCCATTTCAGTGTTTGTGGGGAACTAACAGGGAATATCTGGAAAGAAAAGTAGTATTCTTTAATAGAGCATTTAATAGAGATCCTGAGGACTTGTTCCAGTCCTGACTTCCTCTTTGTCCACCAGGATTAGTCACAACCTATAAGAAGCAGCAGGTACATGCCCCCACCAGCATGTAGCTTCACCCACTCAAGTTGGGAAGGACCTGGGACCTTTGATCCAACTTTCATGTGATAAGGAAGAAAATGAGGCCTGATGCTATAAGTGACCAACCTTCCTCATGAAGTCCAGGGAAAGATCCTGGGCTCTGCTATCCATCCCAGGCCTGGGCTCAAGCTATCTACATGACTGTGGGCAGGACCCTTAACCTCACTGGAATGATTCTTCCTCTAAACTAGTGACAGTTAATGAATATCTGAAACATGGCCAACATGGCCAATAAATATCACCTATCCGTTACTTCCTGCAGCTTCCCATCGCTTACCCTGGTTATGCCATCTACCATTGTACAGAATAAGTTCCATTCTTCTTTAATAGAGCAGCCCTTAATATTGTTAAAGAATGTAGTGCTCTCCCCGATGTGTTATTCAGACTAAACTACAAAGTTCTTTCAATTCCATTTTGCATGAGTTTTGATACCTCTTGAACTCAGTTATCTTTGTTGAGAACTTTCATTTGAAACTTTTTTATACCAACTACTTATTAGTAAATAAAATGGAGTAAGCTTCTTTATGCCCCACACACAAAAAATTAGTCTTCCCCATAAGAGAACTGGAGTATATAAAATGCATGAAGACTCAGACACATGGTAATGTTGTAGGATCTCCATCATGTGTACAGCCCATTGTTGACCAAAACCTTGTCATGACTGCACTCTTTAAGCAACAGTGCCTGTGTTTAATAGGTAGTATTTTTTCTTAAATTAGTTAAAATATGTCTGTATCCACTTTGAAGTATTTTGAATCCATGGGTGAGGTAAAATATATTTCTAATATATAGTTAGGATCATGTTTATACAATTATATAAGTACTCTGTGATTGACAGGCCATTGAAAAATTACTATTTATGAAAATGTCTTTTTAAAGTGATAGCATACTACATAGGAGTCAATAGAAAAATAAAAAAATGACAGGTTATGAAAAATATTCATTCTCTCTTACAGGAAGGACTACCATCTCTCTAATTTTGGAAATGGGAAGAAATTCTATACCCTATATTGCATCTAAAATTAAGAAGAAAAAAATCTAAGAGCCCAACTGACAACTGAAGAATTAATATAAATTCACAATAGTGAAGCAACTAGTGAAAAAATAATAGCTAAAGAAGTAGCCTCGTTAATAATCAAAGAAATAAAGACTAAAAATCAGAATGAGATACCATTCTATTTATAAAGCGAGAAAAAATATGCAAGTCATGACAACATCCAGTACTGGTGGAAGTAAAGGGAAACTAGTACGTTCAAAAGAATAAAGGCTGAGTAATATTTCATCATATATATAAATGTGATAGATATATCACATTTTCTTTACCTATTCATCTGTTGAAGGGCACCTAGGTTGGTTCAATAGTTTAACTATTGTGAGTTGAGCTGCTATAAACACTGATGTGACTGCTTCACTGTAGTGTGCTGATTTTAAGTCCTTTGGGTATAAACTGAGGGGTGGGAAAACTGGGTCAAATGGTGGTTCCATTCCAACTTTTCAAGAATGAAATTATGGCATTTGCTGGTAAATGAATGGAGTTAGAGAACATCATGCTAAGCAAAATAAGTCAAACCCCAAAAACCAAAGGTCAAATGTTTTCTCTGACGTGCTGATGCTAATTCACAATAGAGGGGGCAGGGAGTGGGTGGAGGGGTGGAGTGAATAGGAAAGGATAGAGCTACTTTAGATTAGGTAGAAAGGAGTGAAGGGAGAGGAAGGGGTATGGGATAGGGAGGATAGTAGAGTGAAACAGACATTACTACGTCATGGACATATATGCATGACCAATGTGATCCTATCATATGTATAATTAGAAAAACGAGAAATTGCACTCCATTTATGTATGATCTATCAAAATGTATAAATGCATTCTACTGTCATGTGCAACTAATTAAAACAAATTTTTAAAATTTTTAAAAAAGAAAATATTTAAAATAGAGCTAGGTGCACAGTAAGTACTCAATAAATTTGCTATTGTCTTAAAAAATATATAGAGGCCAGGATAAATTTATCCAGTTTATTTGAAAAACAAGTTGACAAAATTTCCAAAGAGCAATCATAAGTGTATATTGCCAGGCGTGGTGGCACATGCCTGTAATTCCAGCAACGTGGGAGGCTGAGGCACGAGGACCACAAGTTCAAAGCCAACCTCAGCAATTTTATCAAGGCTCTAAGCAATTTCGTGACACCCTATATCAAAATAATAAATAAAAAGGGTTGGGGATATGGCTTAGTGGTTAAATGCCCCTGGGTTCAATCTCTCGTACCCCCCCCCAAAAAAGTGTTTATATGCTTTGATCTAATAAAGTCAGTTCTGGGAGTTTACCTTTTGAAAAATGTGAACATTTTATATTAATTATAAAAGAAGACCAAACTGGACAAAAATAAGAGAGAAGTTTTAACAATTAAAGCTATGTTGTCCAATAAAATGATTCAAAAGTCTGTGGCCACATGACAAAATGACAACAATATTCAATTTATATTAAACTATTAATAAATAGTTAATATTGTCTCTTAAAAGGTCATAAAAATCCATATACATTTACTTATTGCAGCTATGTTTTAAAAAAACAAACTCAGAAAAGGCACAAAAATGTAACTCTTGTTTTATTAATATAGTGGAGTCATTTTTACTTTACTTTCCTTTAGTGTAAATATACATGTTGATTTTTCTGGGATGCAGTCCATACTAGTGTTCTCTAGGAGGCTGCAGGTACAGAAATATCTAATACTTCCACAGGAAAATTCAGTTCAGTGAATCTTTGCTTTGACTAAGGAATTTTATGAAAAGGATTTTTTGAATTAAGAATAATGCGTTTTTTCCCAAGCAAGTATGTCAAAAGCAATTTTTTCTTTTTTTGGTGCTGAGAATCAAACCCAGAGTCTTGGCATACTAGACAAATACTCTACCACAGAGCTACATCCCAGCCCCCCCAAAAAAATTCTCTTTAAAAAAAAAAATACTACTCCAGTATATCTGAAGCCAAGTAAAACATACCAGTTTGTGAAGAATGCACAGATATTATTTATAAAAAATGCCATGACCACTTTCATTTTGGAATGTATCTTTTAGTAGAAATTATCAATTTGTACTGCTCTTACCAGAAGAAAATAAAAATATTAAAAGTACAAGCAGGGTAAAATCTCATTAAGAACCACTTCCTACACAGCTCTGGAAGAACATTTTGCTTTACTTTAATTCATTTGGTGGGTATGATGTCTGAGAGACCTGAACCCTGATCCCAACTGACAGTAAATAACTATAAGAACTTGAACAAGTTGTTCTTCTTCTCTAAGCTTCAGATCTCTCACCTATACAGTGGGAATGGTAATACTAAGTTACAGAGGTTCTGTAAGGAATAAATAAAAAAAATAGGTATTTTCAGGGACTATCAAAGTGTTGGAAATAGAAGGGAATACAAAGCAGGCAGTTGGGTACATCATCCTATCCCCCTTCCAATCCATATGATTCCTGAGGGAAACGTAAGTGTTGTGTAAGATCTGGCAAAAGAGCACATTTTACCATCAGGCCACAGAGGCCAGTGTGGCCTTGTCCACACGGAGCACTCCTCTGGCTAAACAGCCTGGATGGTATGTTCAAAGCTGACCAACTAAACTCCATCGCCCCTTCCTTATCAACCCACAGTAGAATGCCCATAGAATGTTCCACTTGATCCACTCTGGCCCAACAAAATGGTTTTGGACATGAGCAATCAGTAGCAGCACTCTTCCTACACAGGATGGAGAGAAGAAGGTGACAGAGAGGGTCACTGGTCATAGGACCAGTGCACAGTCTGTTGCACAAATACTTCTTCCCTTCCCCATCTGGCTGCTGGCATTATTCACAGGGAAAGAACTGAAGAGTTTATCTATTCTAAGAGAAAGGGCTGGGTCTCAGTTAATGAGAAGCAGAGAAGTGAGCCATCACCAACTCTCAGTGGGAACCAGCTCTGGGATCTATAGCTGATCTCTCTCTCCAGTCTTGCTCCCTTCATGTCCACTGACTACACTGCAACCAAATTGCTCATCTGATCATGCTACTGCCCTGCAGAAAGTACTTTGGGGTTCTCACTGCATACAGATTAATGTTCAAATTCTTTACAATGGTACTCAAGGCCCTCACCTTCCTTGTCATCTTCCTCTCCAACTTTACCTGCTACTTTACCTGGACTGTTTCATGCTCTTCCAATCACTAGTTCTGTGACCGTCAGTGAGTTCATTGACTATTCTATGGTTTTGTTTCCTTATTATCAAAGTTAAAATAATTTAACCTATTTCACAGGGACTTTGAAATGGACTATACTAATGCAATAATGCAAGAGTAGCACTTAGAACATGGGAAACACTCAGGACATTTTAGCTATCATCATCATCATCATCATTGCACTGTCTATATTTTTCCATACCACCATTCATGTTTTTCCCTTTGCCTGAAATAACCTGGCTGCCTTCTACATAAACCAGCTTGTATTCATTCCTTAAGATTCAATCCAACATTGCCTTCTCCCACAAGGCTTCCCTGAATCCCCTAAACTATGTTGAGTGAACCTTTTCCAGGCAGCAGAATTCCCATTGCTTACCCCATCATAGTACTTGAAAAATTTCAATGTCCTTGTCTGAATGTACTACTGAAATCGTAGCTTCACCAATCTGGGGAGCTCCTCAAGGGCAGATACCAAGTGTTATTTATCTTTGAACTGCCAGGCCCAGCAGTGTAAACAATACACAGTAAGTAGTCAGTAAATTGTTGTTGTATTAAAATGATGCTGAAAGTATCATGTGCCTAGTACCTTGTAATATACTGTGAAGAAGACAAGAAGAAAAATATCAGCATACTACAATGATGCAGCCACATCAATATTTATAGCAGCACAATATACAATAGCCAAGCTATGGAACCAACAGGTACCCTTCAATAGATGAATAGATAAAGAAAATATGGTATATGTACACAAGGGAATATCACTCAGCCTTAAAGAAGAATGGCATTATAGCATTTGCCAGTGTATTAATGGAACTGGAGACTATCATGTTAAGTGAAATAAGCCAGTTCCAAAAACTCAAACATTGAATGTTTTCCCTGATATGTGCAAGCTAATCCCAAATATGGGGGCAGGGATAAAAATGAAAGACAGAAAAGAAAAAATGGAGAAGGAATTTTATTAAAATAAAGGAAAGATCAGTAGAGTAGTTGAAGGGAATTGAGGAGGAGGGCAAAAGGTTGGGAAAAGGGAAGAACAATGGAATCAATGTGACTGAACTTTCATATGTGCTAGCATGGATGTGATATGGTGAGTCCCAGCATCAGGTACATACACAGGACACAAATAGGGAGGAAGAGGAGGAGGAGGAGGAGGAGGAGGAGGAGGAGGAGGAGGGGGAGGGGGAGAAGTGTAGATGGATTGAAGAGGGATTAGTGCAGTGAAGGAGGGAAGGGTGGGGTGTAGGGGCAGCTGGGGTTTGAATTAGAGCGGGTTGAGTTCCACACCTTTGTGATAAAGTCAGGGTGTATCCTGGCATTGCATACCACTAAAAATAATAAATAAAAAAAGAATGCAAAAAGAAGAAAAGAGAATGAATCCTTGAGGTAGAAGGGTATATATGCTTACTGATCATGGCAGTGCACACCTATAATTCCAGCTACTCAGGAGACTGAGGCAAGAGGATCACAAATTTGAGGCCAGCCTGGGCAACTTAGCAAGATCCTGTCTCAAAATAAAAATTTTTTAGAAAGGACTGGGGATGTACCCAGTGACCCTGGGCTTGAGCCCCAATACTAGGGGCAAAAAAAGGAGGAGGAGGAGGGGAAGAGGAAGACAGAGAAATAGAGGCAGAGAAAGAGGGAGAGAGAGAAGGAGAAGGAGAAGATATGCTTGCTGACCAATCCCAAACCTGTGTTGTACACAGAAGAACTCCAAGGTAGTTCTGAGATAAGGGACATTCCTGAGGTGCTAAAGACATGAGGACTGCCCAGCCTTGGTCAGATACTGTTATGGTTTGAACCTTTAATGTTCCTCCAAAGTTTGTCTTTCGAAAGCAAAGTCCCCAATAAAACAAGGTTCAAGAGATGGGGCTTCTAGGTAATGATTAGATCATGGGGCCATAACCTCATCAGTGGATTGATCCATTTGATGTATTAATAATTTGAATGGACTACTGTGTGGTAACTGTAGGCAGGTAGGATGTGGCTGGAGGAAATGGGTCACTGGGATATATCCTTGCTCTCTCTCTGTTTCCTGGCTGCCATGAGCTGAGCAGCTTTCCTCCCCACATCTGTCTGCTGTGGTATTCTGCCTCATGTCAGGCCCAGACAATGGAGTCTGCTGATAATAGACTGAGATCTCCGAAACCATGAACTCAAAATAAACTTTTCCTCATCTAACTTGTTCTTGTCAGGTATTTTAGTTACAGGGATGAAAATCTGACTAACATAGATGCCAAATCAACCCGTGTAGCCCAAGCTCTGTTTGCAGCCAAAAACGTTGCCAAAAGCACCCAATGGCTTCAAAGTCAACAAGATATCAATGAGCCTCTAACCATACCACCTTGGAACCATCAGGTGGTTGGTGCTTGAGGGCCACAATTTAGGCCCTCACACACTGCTGGTATCTCTGCAAAGTTGGCACAGCAGTAGACAAGCTCAGTTAATTGCAGCCAGTTCTGAGGGCAACTGTCCTGCACACACTCCCTACTGAGGGAAGAGGTTAACTTCTGAGTCCCAGACCTGTCCTTGCTTCTCTGGCCAGAACTGTTTGAAAATGAGAGAACAACAACTCCATGGCCAGTTCAAAGACTGGCCAGCCACCTGCAGAAAAAAATCTCTTCCCAAACAGGGCCAACAGTAATTAACTGAACGGATTCAATTTTTCTCAGGAACTTAAGAGAGTAAGGAGAAAATCAAATGTTTGGTAAATAAAAGAGTCAAAAATGTTGTTCATTCTCTGCCCTCACCTCCACCTCCTTTCTGCCCTGTCCTCTCATGGGGTTGAGCTCTGTGAGTACATCACCAGGAACCCTTACCCACTGGGTTCAGAATCCGTCAATGGTGACTAGCAGGAGGCTAAAAATTGGAGAAGGGTCACAATATTCATTTCTCCCACATTTCTTTCTCCTACACCCCGCTTTTGGCCATGCTTGCCTTCCTTTATTACCATGGCCCTTAAAGAGTTCAAACTTTCAACCAGGCTCCAAGCCCTAGCAGTGATGGCTTCCTGGTATTGCTGGTGCCTCTGCCCACACTAAGGCACACAGTCCCTTCATCAAAGAGCTGCCTCAGAAATTTCAGCTGAGGAAAGTCACCCATGTCCTGCTGGCATCTGGACTAATCCAAATATTTAAAAAGAGAAACAGAGAAAGGTCAACTTAATGGTATAACAACAGAGTAAGGAGTCACAGTGTCCTCCCCTGAGACTTTGGGTTCTAAATGTACTACCTGTTCCAGGTCTCATCATTCCTAACTCCACTGATGATTGCTTTCTTTCCCTGAGGTGAGACCTTGACTTTCAACTTTCCCTGGAATCCAGAACTGAGCTCACATGTCTTTCCCTCATGATGACATGTTCATTCTTTTGTTCTCACACTATCTTCAATGACCAGGAGGCTAACAGCAGGCCCTCATGACCCCTGGTAGCCTGTAGAGTTGGCATGCCACTTGAGAAAGCCAGTTTACTATAGCCATCATTAGCCAGTGCTCGCATCCATCAGGAGGAGAGGACACTTACAGCCTGGATGTGGATTCAGGTTTGGACCCAGAGATTCTGCAGTTATGAATGAGCCACAGTAAACAGAGCAGGAGCAATTCGCACCTCATTATTATAAAGGAAGCTCATTTATACACATTCCCTGTCATTTAAGCAGTATCCTCTATGGCTTTTCTTCCTGTGATGATTACTTTCCCATCTTATATCCTTCAGAGAGTACTCACAGTTCAGCCTCACATATTTGTTCACAGCCTTAAATACCTGATACATTAAGCTGCTGGAAGAATCAAACTTTCATGATTCCGTTGTGTCCTGATTTCATTAACATTTTTAAACTCGCTGTTACTAAATTTTCTGTTCATACACCTGTTTGCATATTTTATCGGGGAGGCAACCTGCCACAGAGTTTTGACCTGGAAAATAAGAAACCAAAAACTAAAATAAACAAACTAAGAATCTGGATAAAGTTAAAAATAATTTCAACCACTCTTCAGAGATGTTCAGGAGGAGGAAGTGTTTGTGCCGCCATCGCAGTTGGACTAGCTAACTTCTAAATCCTTTCCAGCTGTAAGAGACTTTAAGAGAATGAGTTTTGCTTAAAAAGTAAAAAATCTGATGCTTGTAGGCCCAGCCTCCCTCACTGCCCGGTACTGTGCCCCCCGTCTTCCAGTACTGGAGCCTGAGGGTGTTACTTGACTCTTATTTGAAGCATCATCCTCCCCAGCCTCTGGAGCTAGTTCTGTTCTGAGGCAGTTGTTAAAAGTTTCCTTCTGCCAGGCGTGGTGGCGCATGCCTGTAATCCCAGCACTTGGGAGGCTGAGGCAGGAGGATCAGGAGTTCAAAGCCAGCCTCAGCAAGGTCAAGTTGCTAAGCAACTCAGTGAGACCCTGTCTCTAAATAAAATACAAAAAATAGGACTGGGGATGTGGCTCAGTGGCCGAGTGCCCCTGAGTTCAATCCCCGGTTCCAAAAAAAAAAAAAAAAAAAAAGTTTCCTTCTAACTATCTCTGTGCTATTCCTTTGGACTATAAGTGCCCAAGCTCAGGGCTGTGTCTCTGCACCTCTCCTGGCTCAGGCCTGAAACACAGTAGGCTCTGGGAGAACAACTGTTATACTAAAGGAGTGTGGCTCTCCATGCCTAATGCACACCATCCCAGGTTCCTAGCAGCCCTGCTGTGGCAGGCACAGGGAATTGGCTTGTCCAGCACACTCTGTTCTGTACAGAGGTTCCAAAACTCAAAACACAATTTCCTAAACTTCCTGTCAACTAGATTGTGAGTGTGATTTAGTTTCTTTAATCAGATGTTCTGATATGAGACTGAAATTCATAAGTGAGTAGCATGGGGAAAGAGAGACAGCGTGGGCCATCGATTATTTCATGTAGATCAGCATTGAATTGACTTGGTTCAAGAGGAGAGAGCTGAGGCAGCAGCTTCCTGATAGTGCAACTTCCTGATTTTGGCAAAGACAGCAACCCTGTGGTGTGATCTGGGGGAGCCATTCCTGGAAGCTCAATTTAGATTCTGTTTCTTCAATCCTCTCAGCAATTCTGAGAGCCATAAATGCCTTTTCATAAGCTGCTTTCTGCTCAGCCAGGTTGTACAGATTCTGGCATTTCTAATACAAGCTCTGACTGACCTCGCACAGCATCTTTGACTGCTTTGGCTTTGTACCTTTCAAAGTTATTCTCCAAACTAAAATCCATACTCTTCATTGTAGTTCAGTTTACCTAAGCTGTATTAAAGACTCATTCTGCTTCAAGACCAGAGCTAGATGCTGGAATTAATGACATAAATGGGTCTCTGCCCTATGGAATTTACAATACAATGAGGCAACTAATTGTGTAATCAACATATCGATCAGAGGCAGGAAACTTGAGACCTGGTTCTCTGCTACCTAAAATGACAAGAAAAAAAAAAAAATGCCTTGTACTATGCCCAAAAAAGAATTGTGGCTCAGTATGTGATATTTTCCTTCCTTTCTCCCTCCCTCTACTGGTTACCCTACTAATGAAGGATTATTTTTCTCGCCTTGCCCTTGTGAAAGAATCTTAGATCAGACTCTCTACTTTATCTGCCCTGTGGCATACCTAAGAAATATCAAGCTTCTCGTCCAAGTACAAGGATCTGACAAGAATAGTTTCAAGTCCTGATGCCTTGGGTCAAGGTGAGAGCTACTTTGGGGTTTAGGTTTGTGGCTGCAGGTGGGTACCAAAGATCCCAGGCATGAAGAGGACAGCTGCAGAAGTTAACAAGCCAGCAGGCTCTTTGGGACCTGCCCACACACAGCACCTTTCTCTGACCCCAAATTCACTATAAAAAGAACTAGTTCAAAGCAAATTGTTCTGGAAGCATGGTTCCATCTTTATAGCAATTCTATTTGTGTCAGCAAAGAGGGCTGAAGCATCCCATTCTGCTGCAATTGGAACAATTACCCCTTAAATGTGATAATTACAGTTTGATCATTTTGTAGGCAAAGGGAAGATTAGTTCCAAGATTTGCTTATGCTGGTTGGCACTTTCTGTGAAGAAACTGCTTATGATCCAAGGCCACAGGCTTCATATTTCAGAGCAAGGTATGATATCTTCTAGTGCCCCTTTCCAAAAGGACAAAAATTCTGAAATTTCTGTTTTATAAAGTGCTGCTAAGTGTATGGGCAAGGCAAGGCAAGTCTGGATAATTTCAACCAGGAGGAAGAGACCCTTTTCATGTTCGTCAACTCAAAAACTGGCTGCTTTATCAGAAACAATACTGACATGTTGGCATCCATTTGACTGAGATGGTGATGCTGCTGATTACCAGTGACAAGTTCTGCTTCCTCAAATGTTGAAGTTTGAACATTAGAGAAGCACGCTGAGGCAAGCAAGAAAGCAAGTTTTATTTAAAAAATAATGACATAGACTTCTCCCAGGTGGGAGAAGGGGGCCATAGATGGTGTCCTGGTATCCCAAGAACTAAGAATGTCCTGTTCATTTTATACATTTTAGGTTTTCTTTGTTCTCCTGCTCTTTCCCCCCTTGTCTCTCTCCTTTCTGCATGCGTGACTAGGCCCAGGAGATGCCAGTGGGGTGGTCAAAGGTGAGAAGCAGATAGGCAGGGGGAAGGGCCAAATGGAATGACCCAGGCAGGCAATCTAGGAGGCAATAATTAACAACATTTACAACTCCCTGCAGGGAGGGACAATTCCTGAAACAGATTATCTGAGTAACAGATTGGAGCAGGAGCAGGTTATCTTGGTAAGAGTGGAGGAAGGACTCTGGAGGTATTAACAATTTCAATCCCCCAGAAGTGGCCTTTAACTTCCCAGCCTCCATCTTCATGATCTGACCAGATTGCCTATCTAGACTGACAGCCTGTCTAATTCTTGCTTCAATGGCAACATAAATAGTCTCTCTATCAAGGCCCTGAATGAGGAAAAAAAAAACACTATTCAGATTGTATTTTGCATGGCTAGCTGAATAACTGGTGTGCCCATTCTGGATACCAGAATCTTATCTGCAATATTTAATGCAATGATAAAATGGCTGCAAAAAAACTGATAATAAACAAACACAAGCTGTGGAATGAACGCAATACGAAATACTGTGAAAATTAGTTAAGCATTGCTCATCTAAAACCAAATGTAATTATCATAGTGGTGGTGGAGGGCATGTTTAGGAATGATGAAATTCCCTGATCCTTGGCTAGATGTGTCTAAACACACAGTTCTGCCCCATTTCTGTCCAGAAGGTCCTCATTTGTCATCCTGATTCTGCATTGAAATCATTCTCCAGGCCTCCACAGGATCCCTATTCTTCACATCTACCTTTAATGGGACCAGTTTTAAGGTTTCGAGAATCCTTAGTCATTCCATCTTTATAGTTCTAAGTTCCTGCCTTAGGTGCTAATTGCATCACTCTATCAATATTCTATGGTTCTAATGACTGTCATTCCTTATATATGAACCCAAAGAGCCGCAGAATGCTCAAAGAAGTTCACAGTCCTGCTAACCTCTCTGAAGCTGCTGTGGAGCTGAGCAATGTTACACATGCCTCCTGGGCTGCTAGAGGGAAGAACATCACTTACAGGTGAGGTGTGATCTTCACTAATCTCCCATGCCATCCAGAGGTCCTTTAGCTCAGACTACTTTTCATCTGACAAACACCCTTTTCTCCCTCACATCCGTATAGCAACTTAGATGATTACATCATTACCGTTTCTAATTTTCTCATGCATGATTTGTTCATGTTCTTATAAAAGCTAGAGAAAAGATCCCTTGTCACCTCTGGGTCTTCCGTGAAGAAAACATCCACCCTATTCCCAAGAAATTCTCAATCAGCTTTATTCCACATAGCCTAACATGGCTCTGCTATGAAGCCATAGTTACCACTCTAATGTTAGGTGACTAATCCAAGAGGAGCCAATCAGACTGCCTTTCCTGGAAATTGAGAATTGGAACTAAATGATTCCAGACTCAGCTGACTGCTCTCTTACACAGGAGAAATATAAACATAGATGCTGTGGCACGGTCCTTTTCTATCCCATACACTAAGTATCAGAGAAAACCAATGTGAAGAAATAAGGCAACAGACACAGAGAAAGTAGGAACAAGACATGGAGAGAGTTCTGAGTCCCAGAAACTTTTCAAAGCACAATTCCAATCTTCCTGAGACCCTGAAACTGTGTTGCCTTTGGATTTCCTGAGCCACCCTGGTGTACTTATTATTTTATATTCTCCTTCCATGATTTCTGCACTCGCCAATCAAAATTATCCTAATAAATGCTATGCTGCTTATTGAAAAAAAAAAAAACCTCTAGAAAAAAAGCATGCTTCTCATTTCTTATAAAAACTCAAAAACATAGCTGACAACAGCAGCACAGAAAGGTCTTGAGGAAGGCTGCTTGTTGGAGCAAAGAGATGTCCTCTGGGATCAGATATTCAAAGCTTCAAATCCCACCACTAGAAACTGTATGGCCATGAAAGTTCTTTAACCTATTAGGCTTCCATTTCTGCTTCTGTAAAATGGAGACAATAATTTGCTATCAGGCAGTGTTGTCCCAGGGAGTAGAACTCATGTCCCAAGAGTGCCCAGCATTCTCATTGGTACATAGAATGCATGTGATAAAAGAGAGCTTCCATTTCAGTGATTGCCACTGGAAGGTAGCTGGAATTGGTGAACCCAGCTTTAAAATAAAACTAAAAATACAGAAATTATGTAGCTAAGAAAAGATTGGTTTTCTTCATTAGAAGTGAGCCTTTTCTCAAAAAGTTAAATACAGAATTACCATATGACCCTACAATTTTGTTCCAATGTGTATGCCCAAAGAATTGAAATCAAGTGCTCAAACAAATATTTGTACACACGTATTCATAGCAGCTCTGTTCTTAATAGCCAAAAGGTAGAAACAGTCCAAATGCCTATCAATAAATGGAAGAATAAACAAATTAGGGTATATACATACAGCGGAAAATTAAGCAAAGGAATGACATACTGATACGTGTTGTACCACAGATAAACACCTGAAACATTATGCTACATGAAAAAGCTACAGACAAAATATCACATACTGTAAGGTTTGATTTATATGAAATATCCAGATTAGATGAATCTGTAGAGATAGAAAGTGAATTGGTGATAGTCAGTGTTTGGGAGGAACAGGGAAGGGGGAGAACCTGCCTAATAGGTACAGTCGTTTACTTTGGAGTTATGGAAATAGTTTGGAACTAGAAAAAAGTGGTAGTTGCACAACATTGTGTTTGTACCAAATGCTACTGAATTGTTCACTTTAAACTGGTTGATTTTATGTGATATTCACTCCAATAAATGTTAATAAAGAAATAACTTAAATTATAAAAGAAGGAGCTAACAATTTTTTAAAACCCCTTCTTGATAGTAAGAGTTGACAACAGGGTAAGGATGACAGAAGTAATGTCAATCAAGAGCCCCCCAGTTCCGCACAGTAGTATAGATCAGCTATTTGAGCTGTCTTTGTGGAGTCAGAGCTCCTTACTAGAGCCAGAGGAATTACAGGAAAAGACCTGCACTAGGTGTTAGGAGCTATGGCTCCATCACTAAATAGTTCGCTACCTTGCTGAGACTCAAGCTGCAAAGCCAAAGAGCTTCCTCATAGGGCTCCAAGTAAATAGTGAATGAAGGAACACATTAGCCATCATAAAAACCCAGTTTTCTATGTGGGTTAGGATTCAAATTTCAGCTTGTCTGTTGTGTGTCCCTGAACAAGATACTTAAGCCCTCTAATTTTTTTTAATCTCTACCTACCTTGCAGAATTATTTTGAGGACTGAAAATCATATTTGTAAAGTGCCTAGTGCCTAGTACATGTTCAGTAAATTGAAGCTTCTAACAGGGAAGGGAAAGAATGAGAGACAATGAGCAAAATGGGTATTGAGGATGAAGCAGAAATGTCATGACCAGTGCAGTAATTATGACTGTCAAAGAAACAGTGTATGTGCTGCTCCTTCCCTCTGGCACATTCATGGCACATGTTACTAATCAATCATGGAATTCTTTCCTGCTGCACCAAGATGTAACCTCACACTCTTCATTGTATTTTCCCAAGCAGTCACTGTCAATTGAAGGGAGCTAGCACTGAGATGAAACCTAGCCATGGATGGCAACACACGCCTGTAACTATAGTGACTCAGGAGACTGAGACAGAAGAATCACAAGTTGGAGGCCGGTCTCAGCAACTTAGACCCTATCTCAAAATATAAAAAGAGTTTGGTGATGTAGCTCATGGTAGAGCACTCCTGGGTTCAATTCCCAGTAACCCCCCCCACACACACACACACAAAAGATGAAAATTATTTGCCTTGTACATTTTTCCTAGAACAAATGAAAAAAGATGTGAAAAAACCTTCTTGAGGACTGAAAGATAATGTATCCCTAAGAGTTTACATAATTTCACAATTTATGCCCCTTGCCCAGTGAAAATAAGTGGTAGAAAAACAAAGGTGACATTTCTGCAGAATGTACAACTTATTCAATTCGGAATTCCACCGCTTACCTGCACTATGACCTGGGACAATCATTTTGGCTTTTTGAACTTCAGTTTTGCTGTCTGTAAAATAGAGGCAATTATACCAGCTCGTAGACTAAGGAGTTCAAATGAGCTGTTGTTTATGAACAAGCCTCAAAAGAGAGAAAGCAGCACCTATCCAGGGTTTGGGGAGGAAGAATGGCCTGTCCTATTTTGGGAGATGGAGAAGGGTGAGGTTTTGGTGAGATTTTCTAGCTCCCCCATGCCCCAGTGCAGGAACTGGGCTCCAAACTTTTGGCCCCAAAATTCTGTTTTCCATTTTAGGTTCCTGTGAGGTTTGAGGCAGCCAAGAAATAAAATGAAGTGGGCTCCTCTGTTCAGGTATCTTGAGGACGAGATACAGGCTCTGCCAGGCAAGAGGTTACCCCTGGACAGAAAAGAAGGGAATCTATAAGGTCTAGGGCAGGGGACCTACATGAAATGCATGGCCTTGATTGCTAGGAGAAAAGCCCGGATGAGAAGGCTAAGTAGGCAAGGATCCTTTCTTTTTAATGCTGCTCCCTAGTCTAATGGCCTTCAATGATTCCTCTTACTCACTGATGAAGTAAAAGAAACCTTGAGGGCCAGAACTACCTTTTCTAACCTCATCTTCCAAATCTATCTCAAACCCATTTTTTCAGTCATTGTCTTCATTTCCAATGAACCAGGTTTTCTCATACATACTTCCCAGTTTTGCAAGTGGTATTACCTTTCACACACAGCATAGTCCACACCACATCCATCAAATCCATTTAAATAAACAACTTAGTACTTATCCTTCCATAGGGAAGCCTTGCCCAGGCTCCCCATTTGGGGTAGGATAAGCCTCTTTGACACATTCTCTTGGTGACCTGTACTTCCTTCATTCTAGTATTTATTACAACTAAACTAACAGCAACATGAACACAGTACTGTGTCTTATGTCTAGATCTTCATGGCCTACTATAGTGCCTACCACCATAAATTATGTCCAAGAAGGATTATTTGAAAAAATAAATGAATAATCAATGAGAGACACCAAGATGAAATGTAACATTGCAAAGTATATAATGTTTTGATAGGTGTTTTTTCTTCTCTTAATCATTGTTTCCTTTGCTTCATTGTAAAATAGTGTCATTGTCAACCTCCTAGTATAATTAAGACAAAAGTTTCCTCCAGATTTTCAAGAGATAGAAAATGGTGGTCATTTTGAAGCCATTATTTTAAAAAAGTGATTTAACATAAAGCTAATCAAAGTGCTTGTAAAAATGGATTCCTCTGACTCAGTCAGGGATTACACAAAAATCTATTAAACCAGCTTCAGAAAGAACAAAGAACTATCCTCTTTTCCTTTCCACATACTCCCCCTAGTGTCAAGAACTCCAAGCTCAGGAAGAAAACTTAACTGATGGGTCCAGAGTGGTCAGTTGCTATACTTCACTCACGCATTTGAAAAATGCACTGAGATTCCTTCACATCCCCTCCTCTGAGAGAAAAGGATGGACAAACAGTGGTCCAACCTGCATCCTTTCTCCCTGAAGTTACACCAAAGCTACAGTCACAGTGCTGGGTGGCCTCTGGCAATTATGTCCAATAAGTACAGGCAAATAAATCATTTCTTCTCCCAATGTCATGCGGTGACCTGGCCATGGGAAATACCACCACTCAGAAAGCAGCTTAGTTTATCCATATCTCAGAGACCAACAGTGTAGCAGGAATAGTGGGTCATGCAATTGTGCCCAACCTGGGTTCCTAGGCCACTGAGCATCAGAGAAGACCATTTTGTTTTGAGATAGTTTTGATATTTTAAATGCCTAAACAAATTGTATTGTCACTAGAAATGAAACTGGCAATTTTTTTTTTTTTAAGAAATTGGCAATTATCTTTGCCTTCAACAAGAAACTTATCAGCTTAGGGTTGGATTAGCACTGCTTTTCTCCCATTCACAAATGGTAGTTTCAGTTAAATTAATTTAAGATATGAAAATAATGGCTTCATATGTATAGTTGGTAAAGAGTAAGACATTTTAAAATTTGGAGCTGATAAGGGTAAAAAGAATAAATAAAAGTAGTCCTTCACAATGAAAAAAAACGAAACACAGTACCCCTCCTACCCTACTGGCCTCTGAAATGGAGATAAACTAGGCTGTTTTCTGAATGGTTGTATTTCTCATGGCCAAGTCACCTCATGACACTGGAAGAAGAAATCATTCATTTGCCCATACTAGTGAACGGAAAACAGTTATTTTCTGGAAAGGAACTCAAACTGACTTATCCACTGGGGCGCATAAATTTTCAAAACCTCCTATAAATCTATTGTATAAACCCAAATTCCTTAGCCTTTCTAATTCACCTTTTATCTTCATTAATTCCAACCCACCTCCATAAAACTCGTTTGCCCCAGTCTTCCAGGGTTCCTCACCAACCCATGACCATGTTCTGAACAGTCGTATGCTCATTCATTCAACATGTGTTCATCAAAGGCTTGCTATGGCTCAGGTGTCATGCTCAGTGCTACAGACACAGTAACAGGTGTAGTCTCCATCACCATGAAGGATGCAGAGAGTAAGTTCAAGGACACGGGGAGACTGGGTTGTTCGAAGAGTTCAAAAAAAAAGCACCACATCTGCAAGTTGTATTCTGTGTGTGGTGAAGAGTGCTTTAAAAAAGAGGTGGCATTTAAACAAGGATATGAAGGATATGAAGGAAATGGCCAATTAATGAGAAAAATGTGCTCCAGGATGAGAAAGCACCATATGCAAAGGCAGTGAGTAGGAAGCAGCAAGATTAGTAAAGCATGTTTGCTCACTCTAATCCTCTCTCAAAGACCTCTTGTCCCACAATCTTTTTTTTTTCTCTACTATGAATTGAACCCAAAGGCATTCTACCCAGCTTTTTTATTTTTAATTTCAAGACAGGATCTTACTAAGTTGACTAAAGTCTCACTAAACTACTGAGGCTGGCCTCTAACTTGTCATCCTGCACCTCAGCCTCCCGAGTCACATGGGCCACCATGCCCAATTCACAATCTCTTCTTAACACAGTGTTATTTATTTATCTCTCTTCTCTTAGGTTTTACAAACCCCTAAAACAGGTTCAAGTCCTCTTTCTTCTTAATAACTATGGCCAAAGAGTATCTTGCCCTCCACTGAACTAAATAATTTTTTTAACATTTACATGCACAAATTTACTACTTCTTTATGCAGAAGTCTATTCATATACTTGTTCTGTTCTCCTAGTATACTACAAATTCTTGGAGAGCAGAAATCTTTATCGTCATTACATATCCCACAGAAGTTCATGTACATAGTAGTAATTTGAATAATTGTTTAACTGGATTACTCTTCTGTAGATTCCTCATACATCTAGCCTTAAATGTAGCTGGCATTCAGATATTTCTGTGAGTGAAACTGAAAAAATTTTCAAGTCCAGAAAAGGGTAATGATTGTGAAGAATCACACTCATACCGTGAAGGGTAAGAGATCTTACCCTATTTGCAACCTATCAAGTTAGCCTGACTATTGTATGGATGCTAGTGGAAGATAGGAAGATTCCTTGGCCAGAAACAAAAGATGAGATTACCAATAACATAGCAAGTAGTATGAGCACCAGCATATTTGTGCCAGATCCCCTTGACCCAGACTCCCATGGGTATGATGAAGACAGGCCCAGGTGGATTCCTGA
This sequence comes from Glaucomys volans, assembly GCA_020662805.1. Taxonomy (NCBI): domain Eukaryota; kingdom Metazoa; phylum Chordata; class Mammalia; order Rodentia; family Sciuridae; genus Glaucomys; species Glaucomys volans. The sequence continues at coordinate 19,133 of JAJEJO010003417.1, forward strand.
GCATGCAATGGGTTGCACTATAGAGTGGACCCCTGAGCTATGGCAACCTAAATCTTTTCTAATAGTTAGTGTCAGGCCTTTTGCTCCAGAGGAAGACACTGTGTTTTCAAGGTTGTTTATTATTCAAAATACCTTTAAAAGAGTCCACAACAAAGGACAGAGAAGGCTTCTGCTTATAGAAACATAAGAGACTCATGGAGAACTATCTCCCAACAGTAAATGAAGTCATCAGACATTATTACTATTTTGTGCTTGTATGTGCCAGGTCCTGTGCTAAGCATTTTATATGCACTATCTCCTTTATTTCTCTCAACAAACAGTAGAAAATGTTGACTAATGTTTAAGAAAATATTTTTATAAATTAAGACCTTCAGCATACAAGTATTAGCAACAATGGAGATTTTCAAACACACAGGAGCATTATGAAGATCTCAGGGAGGAGCTCTATCTATTAACTACATATCATCTGGACTCTCATTCCATGTGCCACTTATCTCTCACTGTTTCTCTCTGGCACACTTTGTAGAATATGATTACACCCAGTTCCTGAATTCACTTGTTATTGCTCCAGCCGCTTCAGGAGATAATTGATAATCGTTGACTCTAATTGCCAAATGAACAAAAGGGAACATGATTGGCCCAACTTTGGTCAGGTAAATAATGAATATTGTTTGTGTTGAGAGAAATTTTTATACCAGTATAAATAAGAACCAATATATACATATTAACATATAATGAGACCACTTTTTTATAACCATTACATAATTTAAGAGAAGTGAAAATATTGTGGTTTCACTTACTGGTCTGTATCTTCCACTAACCTATGACTCTTCCAAAGCAGGAAATCATATCACCTAACAAAATTATAATCAAAGATACAGTCCCCATTTCCAATGACTAAACTTTCATGATTTTTCAACTTTAAAATGGTGCAAAAGCATACCCATATAACTTTCAGTACAGTGTTCAATAGTTACAGAGATATTCAACACCTTATAAAATAGGCTTTGTGTCAGATGATTCTGCCCAACTTTAGGCTAATGAAAATGTTCTGAGCATGTTTAAGGTAGGCTAGGCTTAGCTATGATGCTGAGTAAGTTATGTATAGAGATACTCCTGGAGTTACCATGATGTTATATCTTGACAAATCTATTGCAAATTGAAAACATCATAAGTCAAAAATGCATTTAATACACATAATCCACTGAATGTTAGTCTCCTCTCCCTTAAACATGCTTAGAACATTTACATTAACTGTCAGTTGGGCAAAATTATTTAACACAGTCTATTTTATAATACAATGCTGAATATCTCATGTAATTTATTGAAAAGTACTTGCCATTAACTACATAGTTGAAAGCACACAGGACCTGAACAATGTTTGAAGCATTGAACTAAAATTAACTGCTGAATTAGGGGGACACGACTGTCACAGGGTCAATTTCTGACTGAGAGCTGAGGCTGGCCAGCATTACAACATTCTACGGAATACTATAAGACTGGGAAAAAGATCAAAATTTGAAATGTGAAGCACATTTCCACTGAATGCATATCCCTCTACACCATCAAGTCACGAAATCATAAATCAAACTATCCTAAGTCATAAACTATATTAAATGCATTTTAGATACATGTTATTTTCAGTTTGCAATGGGTTTATAGGGCTGCAACACCAGGGAAAGTCTTAAATGTGTCAATTTTCCCATCTCTAAGACAACAAATTTATGCAGTAATTAAGTTTAAAATAATGACTGCATAAATTTCAACTCACAACATTTCTGTGAGTTACTGAATCATTTATAATAGATTATTGCCAATTTTTTATGACTACAAATAACAATTCAATACTTATCATTTTAAAATACTTAACATGATTATTTTCTTAGGGTAGCTTCTTAGACATAAAAGTTTGATATTACTTTAGAGTTTCATATATATTGTCATATAATATACATTATATTAATTTCATAATTATCTGCTCACATTAAGAATTATTTTTAAAAACATCTGATAGGTAAAAATGGCATATCCTTGTTTTGCTCCCTCCATACACATAACCCAATTTTCAAAAGAGCTATTTATATTATTTATATCTCTCTCCATGAATTGTCTGTTAAAACATTTACAGGCGGAATTAAAGTTTTGTTCTTTTAGTACGCCTCAGTGTTTAGAATGGTACTTGCTAAGTAGCTCTCACAAAGTTTTGGATATATACAGGTAGGAATCCTAATTAAGTCGCTAAAAACCTAACGATTGTGAAACATTTTAGATTTATATTAAAGTCTCCGAATACAGTTACTGCATGTTGTTTTCAGCATTTTATTACATGAAACAAAGGCAGGAGTAAGTGAGGTCTGAGATGGATAAAGAATGAAAATCATGCCCACGCAAGAAAAGCGGAGGAAATTCGTTTTCCTGAAGAGGCCCACACCGACTAGAAGAGTTGGTCCTCCAGTGCGCCAGAGGGCGAAGCAGCAGGATGTGAAGAAGCCAGAACTCGTCGCGCGTGGGACAACCAAGTTCCCCCAAGAGTGGCGTGGGCTTCGCACTACGCATTGCCCAGAACGCCCCGCGGCGGAGGGACTGCCCTTCCCAGGCTGCAGTGCGGTTAGATCGCCTCGTCTGCCACCATCCCGCGGGGCGTAATGGCCGCCGCCCTTACAGGGGAGATTGTTGATGGATTATATTTGATGTCAAAAAACGGGCGCCAGAATGTTCTCTGAGATCCCGTTTTCTTAGGGCGGTAAAGACTTACACAGGTTGGGGAAAGCAGGGTATCTGAACGTTGTGAGTTCGTCTGGGGAAAAAAACCCTTCGCGACATCACAGTTCGAGCCCGCGAAGAGTGTGTCAGACCGGAAACTACATTTCCCGGCACCTTGCGGTGACAGAACTACCTTTCCCGAAAGCCTAAGCGAACTCCATCCCGCTTTCCGCTTCCTCCTGGCTACCGGACATCTCTGGAACATGAGAAGTCGCTGGGTTTGGCGGCTCCTGCGTTATGGAGGCAGCGGGGGCCACTGGTTTTCAACTCCCCGCGGGCGTTTCTCGCTGGCCCTGCGGAGAGGTGAGATGAGGCATAGTGCCGCCGATGCCCGAAGTGCTGTCTAGAGAGATGATTCCGGTGGGTCGCGCCTGTTCGGGTGAGCGGGAGGCGAGGGTGCCACGCCTTCCTCCTGCCACGCCTGGCGCTGGCAACCCCGCTGCACTTGCTGGCAGCTGGACGCGAAATACAGTACTGGGAAGAGGCCCGCCTTCCTCTACTCAGAGCAAGCGTCTGCAGGCCTGTGTCTCCCACTTGACTCCTTTTTCCCGAGCCCTTTTTTTTCCTGTCACATGAGGCCAGTAATTTCGTTGGTCAGGAGCAAAAGTGATTGTGCTTGGGGAAACCCTGTTCTTTTAGGACCCGTTGAGAAATCATTCTCTCTAGTTGTTGATCTGTAACCTAAGTTTTTAGTAGACTGCATCACACATATCAGTCTAGGTCGGCCTTATTCTCGCTACCAGTTTAGGTCCTATACAATCACATAGTAGCCATTAAAAAAAAAATTTAAAAAAAAGAGCTGGCACCAACAAGTTTAGAACAAGTTGGTACCCCTGTTCGCAGTGTGCCCTGAAGAACATCTGACTTGACTTCGATAAACATTTTCAGGGTTTTGTGTTGTGATTTTTTTCCCCAATGTTTTCAATTTTTGAACTCTTTAAGGTTGTCCACAAAGTAGACACTTTGTACCACCGTTAGCATTCTCTGTGCACCTTCCTGAGTCTTTGGTACTAGGGGAACTGAGACATTCAGTACACATACACACCTCTCCCACCTCCACACTATTTTTTCTTTCCTTTTTTTTTTTCCATTTTACACCAGTGACAGCTGCAGTCAAGACTATTTGTTGATCCTTCATATGTAAGCTTGCTGTTTAGCTGCCAGGATCACACAAGAGGTTTTCCATTACATAGTTTGTTGTTGAACATATATACACATTGTGATAGTAGCAATTTTGGAACCCTAAGAAATCTCATCTTTGTAAACTTTATAGAGATATATCTTAATATTCAAATGACAGCAAAAAATTAAACATTATTAGAGAATGAACTTTTAAGTACATATCATACTGGAAAATACATTGCCACAAATAATTGTTAATATTGCAACATGTTCTCCCACTTGAGTGAATATTCCTGAAGAAATTTAAAGTTTCCCCTTACAACAGTACATAATAATTTGTAGCCCACTTCACTGAACAAATATTTACTGAATGCTTGTGGACAAGTAGTTTAAATTTGCCTAATAACATCAATAGCTAGGAAGTTTGAAAACTTTGACTTCAGACCCAAGGGAGGCTTAGTTATCATTAAATCCTATTTTCTTTTTAAAAATGAATGAGTGAAGGAATAGGAAAGTGATGTAATTTGTCTTCAGTTTTATGTTCAGTAGTGTTGTGTTCCTTAATAACTACTTCCCAAACTTAGCAGAACATCAGAAACACTGGAGATGTTTTTTAAAAATACAGATTCTCTTGAGGCTGGGATTGTAGTTCAGTGTTAGAGTGCTTGCCTAGCACCTGTGAGGCACTAGGTTCAATCCTCAGCACCACATATAAACAAATAAATAGATGTCCATTGACAACCAAAAAAAAATTAACATTAAAGGTATTGTGTCCATCTAAAACTAAATATTTTTTTAAAAATACAGATTCTCAAGCCTTAATCTAGAACTACTGAGTTAGTCTGTAGGGGGTGGAGCCCAGGAATTTCTACATTTACTTATTTAATTTGCTAATCCTAATAATTTTGATGCACCCAGCATAGTACATGTCAACAGATCAGCATGTAAGAATATATGCTGTAATGCCTGTCTCAGTACTTGCCAAAAAAAAAAAAAAAAAAATCAAAAAAATCAGTCATGTCATGGAAGTGTTTTAGTTCTAAAGTAATTAAGTACATTAATATAAAACTTGCAACTTAGATTTAATGAGACATCATTTTACATGTATTTTCAAAAGTAAAATCTGGCCTTGTTCAGCAAACAGGAGCTTGGTGCAAGATAAGCCAGAATTCCAATCCATGATGTAGCACAGTAAGCTAGTTAAGTCTTTAAACTTTGTTTCTCACTGTAAAATACATGCACATACACAAGACAGGTGTGAAAGAATCAGATAACAAAGGTTTAGGGTTTGGCGCAGATAAGGAAGAGCCATTCCTGCAGACTTCTGAAGGGTAAATATGACCAGACAAAAAAAAGGAAAGCTTTCTCAATGGACTGAGCAAAATCCTGGAGAAGGAAAAGCACAAAGCACATTTGTGAAATTAAAAGCCCTTGAAAGCAGAGGATGAAGCAAGCATAGTAGGACATGAGATGAGCTATGCTCAGCAAATTTTGCCTGCAGTGTTAAAGTGTGTTTTCTATCCAAAATGTAGGAAGTTGATTTTTGTGTGAGGTATTCAGTGTTTGTTTATTGAAGTCAGAGGAAGTGTATTAATCTGCCTCTGTGAAACTAAGATGTGAGACAAATCATTTTGGCTCTCAGACTCAATTTTCCTAGTCCACAAAATGAGAATTTTAAGAACTGAATAATAGGTATGAAAACAATAAAATATCATTTATTACTTATTTTTTCCTGAACACAAAAGAATGAGCTTTTACTCAAGAATAGGAAACTAAAGGTATCAAATCATTACTCCTGATGCAATTGTTATTGGAACTACTGATTTTTCTTTTTTTCTCCTACTTTAAGTCTGACACTGACACATAAAGGTATATTTCTTACCCTTTCCACGTGGCACTCATCCAAAAACAATGCTGATGCTGTGATAATTGTGTGTGTGTTTTAAAATTGTTCCACCTTTACAACTAGTTCCCCTTATCTCTTTGGTTAATTGAATTCTGATTATGTTACTGAATCTTCTTTATTATCATTTGAATTTAGAGTTTATTATGTTCAGGTTTAATAACGTCTGTTTTCTGCCTACTAGTCTGTAAAATCAATGAGGACATTAGGTATGTCTGATTTTGCTCATTGTTTTATCCTCTGTGCCTAGTACATGGTTTGGAATTCAATAAATATTTGTTGGCTAGGAAGACATCTAGAAAGGAATCACATTTGCTCTACACTAGCAGAAAAGTAGTGCCTGAAGTTGCAGCTATGCTTTCTAAGTACTTAGAATATTAAGTGGCTTAGAATAAATAACAGGGACAACATAGGGTGATGGAAAGAACATGAGCTTTGAAGTCAGACAAACCCAAGTCTGGGGGCTGGGATATTGCTCAGTGGTTGAGCACTTGCCTAGCATGTATGAGGCACTAGGTTTGATCCTCAGCACTATGTAAAAAATAATAAAGTATGTGGCCGTCTACAACTAAAAATATTTTTTTAAAAAAAGTCCTAATCCTAAATCTGTCATTAGCTCTGTGACCTTAGGCAAACTACTCTACCTCTTCCTACGTGTGAGTTTTTTAAATCTTAGAATGTAAATAATGCCACCTTGACTTGGTAGTATATAAAGAACCTGATATAGTACCTTGTGTTATACTAACAGGCAGTTATTTTCTTAATAAATAATAATATTACAGAAGTTGTATATGGGCAGATTTCTCCCCAAAAGTAAAGACCTTATAATAAAATTCATAATGAATACATTAAAAAGGACAATACTCTGTCTAGGATAAAAATTGGGAATTTATTGAAACAGGACACAAAGTTATTCCAAAAATGATATCTATTTCCTAAGGCTTTTGTGGTGATACCAGCAAACACTCAGAATTTTAAGTCAAATTCATGATTTGATGACAAAATATGATCCAACTATGTGCCAAGGCACGGGTGCTGAAGATATAGTAATGAAAAGCACACTTAAGACTTGAATTCTGGTTCAGAGACAAACAGAAAACAATAATTAGATTAGCACTTAGAACTGTGTTGGAAATAAACTATGGATATATAGGAGAGTGGGAATATGGGAAGCTACTTTAAATAGGAATATAGGTATAAAAATTTTCCATAGCTATATGACAAATTTCTGAAGACTAAAGAGAGTTGGGCAGTTTCTGTTCTTCAGTAATTAGAGTTGAGGCAATGATCTCAAAAGCATTTGGTATGTATCATATTACAATTTTATACCAAATCTTAACATTTCTAAATACTGAAAGAAAAACATTTATCAAATGTTTGCCATATACAGAATAATGCCATCAACTTAGATAAAAGAAAGACATAGAGGACTCCAATTAAATTGTGTGAGGTTAACAAATCTCCTAAATAGAAGAGCTAGCACTATATTTAAATAGGTGGGGAGGGCTGGGGATATAGCTCAGTTGGTAGAGTGCTTGCCTTCCAAGCTCTAAGGCCCTGGGTTCAATCCTCAGCACTGCAAAATAAATAGATAGATAGACAGACAGACAGACAGATACATAGAGAAAATGGTTTAGAAGCCAAAGTGTGATACCTTTTCTGCTATTTAAAAGGGAGAAAAATTGTCTTCTCTTGTTTTAGATTTCTTGACCACCACAATCAAGAAAGGATATGACAGGAGACCAGTGGACATAACTCCTTTAGAACAAAGGAAATTAACTTTTGATACCCATGCATTGGTTCAGGACTTGGAAACCCATGGTAAGAAACATAAGTATCTCTTGAAGGAAAAATATTAATAGCATTTATGAATCTCCTAGTTAAGACTATTGCTGTCATGAACAGTTAAGAGTAATTATTAAATAGTTACAACATTTCATACAATGGAATATTTTACAGTCATTAAAAATGGTATTGCTTGAAGAATATATACTGATTTGGGAAATACTAAAGATATATTAATGAAAAAAGCCCTGTATAATAATTTTGTGTAAAATTATTCCAATTAAGTAAAAAAGAAAAAATATAGGCTGATACCACAGTTTGAATAGAAGTACAAATATTCAAGAATCACAAAAAATCAAAGAACAAGCACAAAACTTACCAGATATCAAAGTGGCAATCTAATGTGATATCACAGGAATAGAAAAGTTGATTAATAGAATAGTATTCAAAGTCACATGGATATGAATTTAATATACGATAAAGAAGGCATTCTAAATTAGGGAAAAAAAGGACTATTTAAGAAATAAGATATGATAAATGACTAGCCATTGGAAAAAATATACTAGATTTCCTTAGTGAAATTCCATATAGATAAAAAGCTGAACATAAGAATTCTTAGGAATCAATAAGGAAAGCAATTATAGGAAAATGGGCAAAGTCTAAATAAGCACACAAAAATATATATAAATAACCAAAAATATATGTAAAGGTGCTTAACCTCATTACTAACCAAGGAAATACAAATTTAAGTACAAATTAAAATAATGCAATGCCATTTTTATGCCAATTATTTACTCAGAAACAAAGACCAATAATATCTAATGTTGCTGAGGACATGGGAGGCATAATAGGATAGTAAAATTACTTATAAAGTACTTGTAGAGAGTAATTTAGCATTATCAAATTTTTAATTGTAACCATTTTTTAAAAGAATATAACAATTTAAATGTTGAGGAAAGTTATTCTAGTGGTCTGTTCTGATGTGTGCATTTAAAAAATATATACTTGTTTGTTGCCTACAGGATTTGACAAAGCACAAGCAGAAACAATTGTATCAGCATTAACCACTTTATCAAATGTCAGCCTGGATACTATCTATAAAGAGATGGTCACTCAAGCTCAACAGGTAATACATTCATTTTTACCACTCACAGTTTCATTAGATGATCTTTTTCAAGGAAGAAAGGAAGAAAAGAGGAAGGGAAGGGAAGGAAAAGAATTGAAAGGAAGGGAAGAAAGATCTTTAGTAAAGTCAGTATCTACAGAGACTGAAGATAGTCCTAACAGGATTATGGCATAATACAAAGAATGGAATATGGTCATATCTTCCCATTGTGTGAGATAATTATTTGAATCATGAGATGGTAGCAAATTGTTATTGACAGTTTTTCCCCTGGAAATCCTACCACAGAAGAGCTAACTTTTCTATATGATATTTTACTCATGTCTTGTATATGTTCTAGTTCATTTTTATAGACAGAAAGCTAGACAGGATTAAACTAACATGGCTGGGAAAGACTTCATTAATTGCCTGGCTAAGAAGTCTGGGTATACAAATACGTAGAGTCAACTAATACTATTTAGTAAGAACTTAAGATGTAAGGAGCGCAGTACTAGATGCTTTTCATAAATGAGCTTAAATTGGAATAATGATTCATGTCTGTCATGAAATAATTAACTGTTTAAAAATCTATTTTCTGCCAGGTGTGGTGGTACATGTCTATAATTCCCACAGCTTGGGATGCTGAGGCAGGAGGATCACAAGTTGAAGGCCTGCCTCCGCGACTAAGTGAAGCCCTAAGCAACTTAGTGAGACCCTGTCTCAAAAAAAAAAAAAAAAATTTTAAAGGGCTAGGGATGGCTCAGTGGCTAAGCACCCCTGGCTTCAATCTCTAGTATTAAAAAAAATTCATTTTCTTCTGATACTTACATTTCTAATTTTAATTTTTCCAATTTTGACTTCCTCAGCTAAATATTTCAAAACAAAGACACAGAAAGGATTTTTTTAAGTTTTTAAACTTGCCTGCAATATAAACAGGGAATTAAAACTTTAATTTGGAGAATCATCATGCTTCCAGGGCCATGTAATACTACATATAAAATATAGGATTAGACATAGAAATATTATTATTAAATTTCTTTTTAAAATTACTAGTGTGTGAAATTAAAATTCCATTCTATGCTTGAACCTAACGTCATTGTTGACCCTTAGTATAGAATAAGGTGCAAAGATATGAAGGATAGAGCTAAGGCTCAGAGCTATCAGGCAAAAAGCTACCTACTTGATCACTTCAGAACAGTCCATACTAACTGTTCAATCTCTGATAATTTCACAAAAATTATGAAGATGATACCTTTAATAAGTTTGACCCTTAATAATGGATTATGTCTTTCCATTTAAATTTTTTTTGGGGGGAGGAGTGTTGGGAGGTTGTTTTGTTTTGTTTTTGGGGGATTGAACTCAGGGGTGCTTAACCACCGAGCCACATCCTTAGCCTTTTATGTTTTTTGAGATAGGATCTCGCTAAGTTGCTTAGGGCCTCACTGAGTTACTGAAGCTGACTTTGAACTTGTGAACCCCCTGCTTCAGCCTCCTGAGCCTCAAAGATTACAGGCCTGTGCCACCATACCAGGCCTATTTAAAGTTTTTGAAGATAGACACCTATGCTATAAGAGTCACAACTGTATGTAAAGAAAGAAGTAAAAAGAAGCTGTTAGAGCCACAGTACAATCTCTTATTCTCAGGTTCAAACTCTATAAGAAATTTGTAATTACATTTCAACTCTTCCATATGTATTCATAATACTTAAAGTGTGTTATATTTAATGTCATAAACTCCTTTATAATAGTATTTGGGGAAACAGGACTAATAGCCCCTAGAGGACACACCTGTAATGACTTCTCAGCTAATTTTTATAAGTATTTCAAGCAGATATGAGTAAAAGAAAAGGAACCCCTCCCCAGCAATATATGAGGGTTAGGGAAGGCATAGGAATCAGATATTTGTTGTACATGGTTGAAAACATTTATTTTTCATATTTAAGTCAAAACAACATAAAAATACTGGAGTCAGCCATTAGATCACTGTGCCATTGATAATTTATAGCTAATAATTACTGAATACTAACTATATGCCAAGAACTATTTAAAGTATTTTACATGCAAAATATTTACTTAATCTTAAAAAAAACTGTAAGTTGTAGGTATTGTTATTTCATTTAGCAATGAGGAGACCAAAGAAATTAAATAACTTGTCTAAAACTCAAAGAAAGAAAATGACAGAATTTGAGTTAAACTCAGAATTCATACTCTGAACCTCTGCTTTATTAGAATGTCTCATTTGAAAGTTGTTTTAGAGATGTATGCATTCCTTTGAACACTGAGTTGTATCTGAAATTTTTATAGCCTCTGCCATCTAAAAGTCAAGTCAGCTTTAAAAGTCTCTCCCATGTCAATTAACAGATGACTGCAATCCCAGCAGGTACCCAACCACAAATTGCAACTTTAAAAATGGGATTAGTAATCTTGTTCTTGTTTGGGCTTTTTGTTTCATTTATAAACCCCATTACACAGGGTTCTTCACAAGGTTATGTACAATTATCTGATTGTCTTTTAATAAAGAGCAATAAATGATGAGTCAGTAAGCTACCTAATTTTAAGTTTAGTGGTAACCATTATAGTTTTTTGTAAAGCTGCCTTAAACCATTACTACAAAAATGTCCCTCCTTATCAAAGCAAAAGCTTATAAATATATTGAATAGGGACCACCTTTTCTTTCATGTATTCTTGGTAGTGCCAAAGATAGGAGAGAGATGAGAGAATTTAAACAAAATTAATGTGCTGATAAAGAGCTATTACTTTAACCAAACATGTATATATCTGTTATAGTACCTGACTTGAGTCTTATTTAATACCTTGGTATTTTCCAATGTTAAAATATCCCTCAAAATCAAATAAAAAGTAATAAAACCCTTTCCATATATGTGTCCAAAAACAAAGCATTTGTTTCGGAACTTTTGGAGGCTAAGTATTTTATTGGGATTTGTTTCAGTAAGACCTAAATATTTAATTCTCTTCATGGGGAAATACATTTTTCTTCTTTAGTCTCTTTATTTTTATTTTGGTATTTCAGATATGTAGGTTTCATATGTTGTTCTTTTTTTTACTTAACCAAACAACATAATACCATGTAGCATGTTAACTTATTTTAAATTTCATGAAAACAGTTCATAAATAAAACAATGGCATTCCTAGATCACTAGGTTATTTTTATTTTGTTTTCTAGGAAATAACAGTACAACAGCTAATGGCTCATTTGGATTCCATCAGGAAAGATATGGTCATCCTAGAGAAAAGTGAATTTGCAAATCTGAGAGCAGAGAATGAGGTGATATAAGTTTTAATTTATTATTGATACAAATAACTGATCTCAGTAGTATGCTGCTTGGTGAATAAGACCAAATAAATTATGTGGTTATTAAACAAGTTTTTAGATTAAAAATACACAGTTTTATCATGTGTAATCTGTGTAAATCAATTTCTTACATACTGAAGAACAAGAACTCATTTTATGTACATAAAACTCATAAAAAAGTCTTTGAGCTTTCATATTATATACAGTTTCTAGTATAGATCATCATAATAATGTACTCAAAGCTGAAAATAATATGGTCTTTTCCAGTTTTTTTTAATACATATTTTTTACTTGTAGGTGGACACAATACCTTTATTTTTATATGGTGCCAAGGATTGAACCCAGCGCCTCTTGCATGCTAGGCGAGCCCTCTACCACTGAGCCATAAACCCAGACCCCATTTTCCATTTTATTTGATCCTGTACTGTCTTTTCACTTAAAAGTATGTTCCTATAATCAGAAATTTGTTGTTATTCACCACCATTTATATTTTTATATTTTATATAAACACATGTGTATGTATGTATTAGTGTATATAGATAGATGTCCAAATTTTGCTAATTTATATAGTCTCATTTTGTTTTTTTAAATGAATCAGTATGAGTTTTTGGTTTCATGCTAATTGTTTATGATCTTTCTTACCTAGAAAATGAAAATTGAATTAGACCAGGTTAAACAACAACTAATGGTAAGTGAAATTTTTTTCCACTTTTAATTTCAGAGCAAATATTGATTACAATATCATTTTTTAAAATATTTTCTTTCTTTAAAGAATGAAACCAGTAGAATCAGAGCGGATAACAAATTGGACATCAACCTAGAAAGGAGCAGGGTAACAGATATGGTAATGAGCTTGTAAATGTTTCTTGGTTACTTATTCTTTTTAGTCTTTATTATTATTATTATTTTTTAATTTCCTGCTGCTTCAAATCCTTTAGTTTACAGATCAAGAAAAGCAACTTATGGAAACCACCACAGAATTTACCAGGAAGGTAAGGGAGTGTGTAGGACTTTCTCTTTCATACATTTCTTATGCCTTTATGTGTATCAATTTGTAAGTTTGGACTTTAAAAAGCTAGCCCTACAGAATTCATGATTTCCTGATAGCTACTGTAGTTAGCCAGCACTTTGTGGGAAGCTACCCCAAGTAAATGGTTGTACATGAGCTGTGACCTTGCATTAAGAATCAGACATTCTGTATAGCATACTTTTTTTTAACTATTTTTGCAGAGATAGTAACTGTGTCTTAAAACACAGATTTGCTATTGGTATTTAAATGCCTAGGTTTAAATAAATACTTACCTTAAAATTTTGTTAAAAATTAGTGTTTGTTGCTAGATACTATTTTACATGCTTTACTTCTGTCTGATAATTTATTTAATCTTCATATCAGCCTATGTAAAGTAGGTACTATTATTCCCACTTTACCAGTTTGGAAAATGAGGCACAGAGAAGTTAAGGTCACATTGGCTAACGAATGGTGGAGCTGGGATAAGAACCTGGATTTTTAAACCCTGTATTTAAAACTACTGCTTACCTTCTCAGTAATCCTTAAATGTAATCATAATTTAATCTCTGTGGCTTGAGTAAATCCAGCTTTCTGACTTATCCTAGTCTTTTTCTTAAAAGTTATAAGCCATCTGACATCATCACCCTATGTTACATGTATGACTACATGACCGGTGTGATTCTATATCATGTACAACCACAAAAACGAGAAATTATATTCCATATATATGATGTGTCAAATGCATTCTACTGTCATGTATAACTAATTAGAGCAAATTGATTTAAAGGTTAGAAGTCATTTGGCTTTCTAATATAAAAAAGACATTATTATGCTTAAAATTTAATAGAAGGGAAGGCCACATTTGTCCTTTCAAGAATCCTATTTTCTTACTTCTTGGCCAGAGAAAATAGATAAGGAATTAAGCAAATTGTCTCACAACTAATTTCTGAGGTCTGGCCCCTGTATATTCACCATTAGAAACACCTACTACCAGCCAGGCGTGGTGGCGCATGCCTGTAATCCAAGCGACTTGGGAGGCTGAGTCAGGAGGATCGCGAGTTCAAAGCCAGCCTCAGCAACTTAGCAAGGCCCTAAGCAACTCAGTGAGACCCTGTCTCTAAATAAAATACAAAATAGGGCTGGGGATGTGACTCAGTGGCCGAGTGCCCCTGAGTTCAATCCCTGGTTCCAAAAAAAAAAGAAATACCTACTACCAGTATCTTTTATATTGGTACCAGTTCATATTATATATTGGGATATTTTTCTTTTGCAGATTGTATTTCAATTTTTAATTATAACATCCTAAGGACTTTACACAATAAAGTGATAGTTCTGGTATTAAAATTTTTGCTTCTCATTTTATCATCTTATATATTTAGGTCTCAAGTGTCTTATTTGAGGTTTTTAGAATATGCCCTGCATGTAGTAATCCTAAGAAATTATCTCCAGTGTGAAAATTGGGGGAATGTGATTTGTTCCTTCGTTCATTTAATTTTTTTAAATACCACTATGTTTTTACTGTGTTTCCCCAATGAAAATTATAATGGACAATTAGCACATAAATATTTCTAATGTGAATATTTGTGTGTAATACTGTGGGACAAAATTTAGTTCTCTTATTTATTCTTATTTACTACAGGATACTCAAACCAAAAGTGTTATTTCAGAAACCAGTAATAAAATTGACACTGAAATTGCTTCCTTAAAAACACTGATGGAGTCTAATAAACTTGAGACAGTTCGTTATCTTGCAGGTAAGACTGTCAGAGAAAGGAATACTGTCATTCAGTGTTTAGACCGGTTAGTTCCTACCTCTCAAGGTAACTATGTAGGTACAGAAGAAAAGGAGAAGCTGTAATGATGCTTTTAGTGCTTGATCCCCTGAAATGCCTGAAGAAGGTTCCAGTCCCAAAATATGAGTTCACCAGGCAACTCTGCAACTTACTAATGGGAAAAAGCATATGGGTAGCAAAGAAATGTATAAACCCAAGGGCAAAATGATACAAGGATGCAATGAAAATTTTCTTTTATTTCTTATATTCTTCCTGAAGGATTTGAGTGGGGTTAGAAAAAAAGATCACTAAAGTAGATGTAGGCTATTAAAAACCATACCAGGCAAAGGATAGTGGAGAGTTGGAAGTAACTTCTTATCTTCAGTCAATTGCCTGAGCCCAGGCAGTACCCCAGAATTAGAATCCATTTATTATGTACTAAGCTCCTTAATTACCATCTGACATGACAGTTGTACAGCCCTAATGAATTAGGAAGAATATACTACTCAAGTGGTAATTGTCCTTTATCTTTCTTTATACAAAAAGTAATTTTTTAAATTATACATTGTTTATAGAATTCAAAAGCAGTGAAAGCCTTCCAGATCTCCTATTGATGTATATTTATTATTAGTAGCATGTATCTTTTCTTCTGTATATAAATATATACCTTTTAAAAAACTATTAGATTATATATTACAGTCAACTGTACAACTTTTTAAAATGTAATCAAATGTCTTAAACATTTTTCAACTTCATTACGTACTTAGATGTCTTTTTATTAGAAAGCATAGTATTCCATTGTGTTAAAATGCTATAAGTTATTCAGTCCTCTATTAACAGTCATTTTCCTCCCAATTTTTCATTATTAGGAATAGTATTTCACTGAATAACCATATGTATGTTTAAATAAACACACACCCATCTTTGTACATGTGTACTTGTGTTCCTATGTAACAAGTTGTCATGCCCATTTAAAATTTGAGGTCGAAAAGCTACATATTTTAAAATTTTGTATGGAATTTGCATCCAGAATAAAATCCTGATATACACAATCAGTGGTTTTCTGGGTGGCCATCACTGGTGTTGGGGTGTTAGGAGGGGTGAAGAATGAGTCTAAGCCCTTCCTCTCTTCAGTTAAAATGGTTCAACTTTTATCTCTTTAAAACATTGGGTTTCTGCTTAAGATTCACTTGAAGAAACGATTCTAAGGCTAAAACAAACTCTACTAACATCTCTAGACCTAAAGACCTTCAAAACAGTGCAGTTTGGAGTATTCATTCCCTCTTTCAAAATTGATCCCAAAGGGTTCAATTTTAGGGAAGGGCTTGAGGTGAACTCAGGTTCCTCTATAGTGTTTACCTACAATTTTAGTTTAAAATAAAATAAGGTGGTAATGGTCTCCAAAAAGCTTTCATTCCAAAGTGGAGATATACAAGGCAGAATCAAATAGACTTAGTGGCAGTAGCAAAAGAAATTAATAAGTTAGTCATTTAGAAAGACTTTTCTAAGTCATTCTCCTTTCTGATTTTTACTGAGGGCTTAGAGCCAACAATACTGAGGCATTTTTCTCCTTCCTTGTCCATCCATAAATATGTGCTATTACTATATGTTGTTAATGGTAAGCCTTTTAGGAAGCTAAAAATCCCATACTTTAAACAAATGGGAAGATAAAGTCATGAGTAGATCTATTGGTTCTAGAGTACCTGAGATATTGCCTGTAAGGTAGTAAGACCCAGTTTATCTGAGATTCATATATTGAATTCAGTCGTGAATGGGGAAAGGGGGAATAAAATGTCCTAGTTCAGCTGTCAAAATCCCAGCATTAAAGATATTGCATTTTCCTTGAAGAAGTTATCCTTATCAATATGTCTTAATCAGTTTGGTTAATCGGTATCCCAGTTTATATCAGTCAGTAGTCTTAATTTTAAATATTATATATCCGACTTCAACTAGCTTAGGCTTATTATCAAATTATGGAAAGTCAGAGGCATATCCTAACCAGAAGGATAACTGGTAACAGAATTTACTCTATACTGTCTCTGAATATCCTCATTTCTCACACTTTCTCCATGAGTTGAAAACCCCACCAGTAGCTCCTAGACATATCATTCCACTCTCACCAACCAAGGTAGATTACTCCCCCCTTCCTTAGTTCTAATTCAGAAAATCCCAAGAAGTATGACCCCTCTTGGGGCTGCAGTTCCCTTCCGCTCAGATCACTACTGCAAAGGAAGCAAGAGCTATAAGGTAATGGTAGTTCCATTTAATCTGTGTTACTATAGAAGATTCTGTTCTGGGCAGATAAATTCTAATAAAAAACTAACATTTGTCAGATACTTGAAATTTACCAGGTGCATGGCTTACCTAAGCCATAGAAGATAAACAGCAAACTTAAAAGTAATTTGGGATGTCTCCATGATTATCAGCACAGGAGCAGGAGGAAATAAAAGCAAAAATAACAGGAACAAGAAATGAAGAGAAACTAAATGTAGAAACACTTGTATATTCTAACAAAGGAATGAAATTCCTTCCTCCTCTCAATAAATTCATCAGTTCTTAAATTAGCAAAAAATAAAAATCACCTAGATAGTACATATTGCTAAAAAAAAAAAAAAAAAGTCACCGTATAAATAAGGGTAAAAGAATGGTTTTCAAAAAACAAAAGCAGCTTTGGAGTCAGGTATACCTGTACTTGAATCCTGGTTTTACCATTTGCTAGTCATATAACTTTGAGCTTGTTGCCGCATCTAAACCACAGGGATAATAACACCAATCTCATAGGATTTTAATTATGACTAAATAAGGTACGTAATTACTTAGCACACTACCTGACACATGATAAATAGTAGCAGGATCAAATAGGATAATGTATAATTGCCCAATGGCAGTAAGACAAGATATTCTTGGATGAATACTCCACACCTTTCTTTTTCTTTTTTTTTTTTTTTTTTTTTTTCCCTTTCAGTGCTGGGGATTGAATCCTGGGTCTTGTGTTTGCGAGGCAGGCACTCTACCAACTGGGCACAGTGGTGCATGCCTGTAATCCCAGTCTCTAAATAAAATATGAAAAAGGGCTGGGGATGTGCCTCAGCGGTTAAATGTCAGTGGGTTCAATCCCCAGCACCACCAAAAAAATAAAAATAAAAAAAAGAATATCTTAATTTTTTAAGGAATGAAAAATGGTACAAAATTGATTGTTTTTGCTCTTCATTTTAAATTGATGATAACATTATTCTGTTAATCACTGCAAAATAACAAATATTTGACTTGTAATTTAGTATTTTTTTTTACAGCCTCAGTGTTCACTTGTCTGGCAATAGCATTGGGATTTTATCGATTCTGGAAGTACTACTGATGATCCTACTATTGCTGCTGTTGACTTTGTAGAACTACACCAGGACAGTTTCTTTGAACATTTTCAATTGCAGCAGAACTTATTACAACATTATTCAAAGTATAGATGGACTAAAAAGTTTTTTAAGTATTTTATCTTTATTTTGTATGTCTGTATTTTATTAGGTTGAAAAGCTATCTAAAACCTGATTTATTTGAGATAGAAGGGTATTTTCTCATCCTTTTGATAGTTCATAGAAACTGAACTGAATTTTTAATTTAAAAAAATAGAATTTTGTTAGTATGTGCTGTAAATTTGAAAACTATGCCTTAGCCTACATGTTTACTGAACTTAACTCTGCTGACAACTATTGCAGTTAAATTTTTATATAAAATAAAAGATTACTATAACAAAGTGGCTTGAGTTTTGAAAGTGACTCACTATATAACTGGAGATTATTTTCTCTTTATAATAAAAGTAAACAATTTTAAAAATATGTGTGCTTATGTAACCACTAGTATAAAATCTATGGAGTTATTCTGATCATTAAAATTTTCATATAAAAAACCAGTTTATCCCTGCTTTTTAATTCAAAACAATTTCAGTCCATCTTAAACTTATTATATAAGATACAAAAACTTAATAATTCATTTAAATTCAGCAAACATCTCTTCATATATATAGAACTTACTCTCAAGAAACTTATATAGAAATTCAGGTTTATATTTTGTTGCTATTGGGTACCCTATATTTTTCTCTCATAATAGTGTCTATTGACAGTATAGATGTAATTTTTTTAAAAACTACAAATTATTATTTTCATCTTAGTTCTTTCGTTCTATCCACATCAAGAAGCCACAGTCAGAAAATGCTAAACACTTCAGAATATTTCATAATGCCTTGGCAGTAGCTTTAAAAATTTGATAAGAAGTCAACCAATTATTCAAAATAACCCTGCCCTTATTTTTGGTTAGGAAAAATATAGAAAAGCAAAGAGACTCATCCACATGGTCCAGTGAATGAGAATCAGAGGATTTTCTTCAAAGTTCTAAATGCTGAGTTGTTTTCAAAACAAAACTCTATATTTTAACATTATCCTGTTACATTCTGATTCATTACCTCCAAAGTCTCGTAGAGTTCTTAGCACATTATAAATTTCTATTATATTAATAAAGACCATGTAGGCTAAAGTCCACTCTAATTGTAATAAACTACAGTGCATTTATTCACTTAATCCATATGACTACCTGCTATGTGCCAAACAATGTGAGGTCCTGTGTACACAGAGGTAAACATTTAATTTTCATAGAACTTAATAATCTTAGTAGAGATTAAACAATAAATTATTAGTTGGCTACAATTTAAAATATGTCAAAATATTGCGATGGAAGGCTTCCTCCATGAGAAGGAATAATACATGGAAGAACATCATAACATTGTCATCACTTCATCACTCTAACCCCTCCTCCACTCAGTTCTAATGAATTATAGTGACTTATCCAATTGTAAATTTGGTAGGAGAAATAAGACAAGCCCAGTTCATCTGTATTCTTGTTTGGAAACAGCCTGTCTGTAGACAGTATACATTCTGTTCTGCTTCTATGGGAAATAAGCTTACTTCTCTCTACCAGTCCAATATAAGAATCCTAAGGGCTAATGTGTCAGCTCCGTGATGTCAGGGCCCTGATTCTTTCTCATCTTATTTGTACAATGTCCAGAGACTCACCACCACATCCACATTTGAGAAGAAAGGGGCAAGAGGTAGGAAGCCCTTTCCCTTTAGAGGGCATGACCCTAAGGTAAATACACCATGTTTGTCCACATCCTATTGATCACAACTTGGAAGCCAGGGAAGCTGAGAAGTTAGTTCTTATTCTGAGTAGCAAGAAACCCAGGGAAGTACTATAATTATAAAAGAGGAGAAAAGATGGGGGACAACCAGGAAACATCTGCCACAGATACATACTTCTATTACAGTACTCTTCTGGTGTTTCCTACCTCAGTGATAAGAAAGAAAGCCTTGAAAAAAACAGGAGCAAATAAAACAGTTTCCATGGTTGGAATTAACTCAAGAGTCAATAAGTTAGAGGGGGAAAATTAGTCTTGTGTGTAATCCCAGGAGGTGAGAGAAATGTTGCATTTGAAATTCTAGTAGTGGTTAATGAGGAGAATGAAAACTGAACTTTTGCTGCCAAGGTGAGAACCTCAGCTCTGCAATATATGATCCTAGGTACAACCACTTAATCTGTCTATAAAATATATCTACTTCATGTGGCTATTGTGAAAATTAAGAAATAATAAAGGTCTTAACAAAAATTTCACACAAAGGGCCCAATAAATATTATTATAGATTGAAAACCATTGGAAACTACAGAGAAACTAGCAATAGTGAATATAAGGACTATCAAGAGGATAGCTAAGTCTTTTTTTTTTTCTTTTTTGTGGTGCTAGTATCAAACCCAGGGCCTCCCACCTGCTACCACTGTGCTCATGCCCAGTCCAAGCTAATCCATTTCAATACTTGCTAACCAGCCTAAACTGGTCTCAGCAATCCAATGTACTCTTGTGAGGGCAAACTAATCCTTGTGATACTATATTAAAATGTCCTTTAGTTTCCATGAAAAGTACATGCAAGGATCCAGAGACTGGACAATCTGGTATATTATGGTGGAGAATGCTACTGCCAATGAAGCCCAAAGTTAGCAATCAGATCTTCAGAAAAAGATAAGATCTAGACAAAGGCCCCAACATGGTCACAGATCTTTGCTAGTTCATAAAAGGGAAAAAGGGGAAAGAAAAGGTAGGGAAAATATGGGAACTAAATCAGAACCTAATTAAAATGTCATACTTCTTTTTTTTTTTTTTTTTTTTTTTTTTTGGTCAACGAAGAACAACTAATCTTTAATTTGAAGTAGGGAGAAAAGGGAAGAAAAATAATAAAGCCATGTGTTTCTAATCCTGTCCCGGCTGCTTCTTAACTATGTTCCTTTCTTCAAAAGCTTACAAGACATATAAAGGTAGAATTCTGAAGCAGATTATTTAAATGGGCATTCTTAGCAAGCACATATTATGCTTTTTTAATAATGGCAAATTTTCATTTTGTGTAACTTTGCCAAGTGAGATATTTAGTTGCTATTGTAAAGTTGTTCTTTCCTAAAAGTTATATCATTTGAAAAACAGAAAAAATGTTAAAACCATATACACTCCAGGCAGGATGCATGTGCCTGTAATCCCAGCAACTTGGGAGGCAGGAGGATTCCAAGTTCAAGGCAGCCTCAGCAACTTAGTGAGACCCTGTCTCAAACTAAAAAATAAAGAGGCTGGGGATGTGGCTCAGTGGTTAAGCACCCCGGGTTCAATCCCCTATACCAAATAAATAAATAAACACAATAGTAGCAGTAAATGGTACTTTAGAAAGTGAAAGAAATACAATCCTATTATGGAGTCATAATAGAATTTTTAATATCTAGAACCCTATTTCCTTTAAACTGTACAATTTATATTTTATAATTTTTGTGAATACTTGCAAATTTAATAACTTGATTTCCTTAAGTAGGTATATAAAAAGTGTATAGGGAGGGAGTGTACAAGTGAAATAATGTAATTTTTAAAATCTGTTTGATAAAACATTTCCACCTTCAGAAATGGGATAGTAGCATAACATCAGAACAATTCTGAGATGAGTTGATACAGATTTAGATTTATATTGATTTCTTAAATGAAAGAGAAAATCCAGCAAGTTTATTTAAAGTTTTTTCACTGATTAGTACCTTCTTACAAACACTCCCGTAGAAGGCACCTTTTTTTTCAGTCGCCTCTTCTCTTTGCTGGACTCACATGAGTCATCTTCCTATCAACAAAGGAAAAAAAGAAATAAAAATTTCATTCCAGCACATACTTCATCTTTCTACACTGTATCCAAAAGAAAAAAATTAATTATGCTAAGTATTTTCAACTCTGAATAAATTTATTTTAGAATTTTTGTGTGAATAAGTTCCCAAATCTGAAATACCAGTGCTTCATATTATGCTAAATCTTAAGGTTGGCAGGCACCTTGAAAAATCATTCAGTCCTACCTCTATCTAAAATATCACTAAAAGAAAACACCTTGTTTTTCCTTCTTGTATCTTAGACTAACATGTCATAATACACTGCTAACTAAAATGCAGAAAGTGTCACTATGGCATCCTCTGAATTCTTAGCAAGGTCCACAGGGCTAGGATTTATATTTCCTGGCTTCTTTCTTCCCTTTTATATTTGTACACCACTTCTTTACTGCCCTATCTCATTTTCCACTTTTCTCACTCCCACTGTTCCTGAAAATTTCTTACCATCTTGGTATTCTCACGACCTATCAGAAAAATTAATAAATGCTATGGAAAGGAGCAAGGGATAGGGCTGGAAACTGTATATGTTCACTAGCTGTTAGTCATTTTTGAATAATTTTTCCAGTAAAAAAATGCTCTGTACCTAGTTAGGACAGAATCTGAACAAAGAAGCTCCAAGAACAGGACAAGGCACATGTCCATGGGGAAAACCCATGGCTAGAATTAATTCCTGAAGGTGCTCCTTATTATAGCTTTGCTAATGAGTTCAGTTAGCTTTATTCGAATATAGTAGTGTATGAACCTAGAAGCTATCTTGAAAACCACCTAGAAAAAGTCATGTCTCTGTGTTCCCTTCCTTTCTCTCAGCTGAAAACTTGCTATCATCCAAGTTTTTAAAGATGAATTTGTCAAAATAAATTTTCTTACAAGCACAGTGAGAAAGTGAAGGTGTGGGAAATGGCAGTAGCAAGTGATGTGGAAAGCACCAACTTGAGGCTGGTCTGTTAAGTTGAAATCAGGTCTACACACCTAACAAGCTGTGTAATTTTATAAATTGTTCATTTTTCTAGGAACTTGGTTTTCTTCATTTGTAAGATGAAGGCAGCATCTGCTGAATGTAAAGTCTTGACACAAAGCCCAACATAGAAGTACTCATTACCTACGCTGCTGATGATGACTAAGATATTATAAAGGTGAATCAGATGAGCTTATGAAACTTAAATTGTCAGTACTGTGCATAAAATAAGAATCCAATCAAACTGTAATACAAATAAGATGCCTTCAGAGCAGTACAAAGTGCTTGGTGGAAAGAGAGATCATAAGCAGTCATGGGCACTAGGAAAGGGGTAACAAAAAGAGATGATTCTGGGAATTTTTTTATGAGGGGGCTGGGTACTGAGGATTGAACTCAGGAGCACTCGACCACTGAACCATATCCCCAGCCCTATTTTGTATTTTATTTAGAGACAGTGTCTCTAAATAAAAAAATAAAAAGTGAGTTGCTCAGCACCTCACTTTTGCTGAGACTGGTTTTCCATCCACTTATCTTAGCCTCCCCAGCCACTGGTATTACAGGCATGTGCCACCAAGCCCAGCAATTCCTGGGGATTTTAAGAGGCAGAGTTGACTTCAGGCCTAAGAACAAAATGAACAAAGGCTTGGTGATGGTAAAGAGTAGGGTAAGGTCAGAAAACAGAGGCTACATGTAGGAAAACAGACAGAAATAAGGCTATTAAGATAGGTTAGGAATAAATGCCAAACTAAGGAATCAGTACTTTATTCAGGCTAGGAGAAAGACAAGAAAAATCAAACAGATAATTTATTTCTGTGTCTACACAGAAATCCTATCATAACAGTTCAGATAGACAAAGACACCTACAAGGGCAACAAGGAAAGTAGAGCATATGAACCTATCTATGGGATGGCCCACTTTTTTATAGGCTAAAGGAGAAAACAAAGTTAGTCATGACTAAGAATCTAGGACTGAGCCATGCACTGTGGTGCACACCTATATTCCCAGTTACCAAAGAAGCTGAAAATATGTGTTTTTACACACATGTACACACACACACACACACACACACACACACACACACACACACAAAGGGCTGGAGATGTAGCCCGTTGGTAGAGTGTCCCAGGTTCAATCCCTATCACTGCTAAAAAAGAAAAAAAGAATCCAAGACTGAAGACGGTAGTTGAGAAAATGGTGATGCCATTAATTTAAACATAGAGAGGAATCTGGTCTTCATGTTGAATTTGGTTCTATACATTTTTTTAATTAGGTGTCATCAGAAATTTCAAGTGGAAATATGTAATTGGCAGTGAGAAATACTGGCGGGAAGTCCTGATGAAGACATAGTACTAAAGTATGAATTAGATGATCACTAACACAGAAAGATTAGAAAAATAATCTGGAGGCAGAGATTGTGAGTTTGTTCCTGCTTCACACTAGCTATGTACTCTAACCAGACACTCAGCTTCCTCATATATAAAAGAAAATGAAATCTACCTCCTCATAGCATTGATACAGACTAAGATGAGATAATATCTGAGAAAGCACTATAAAAACAGGTGTTATTTGTAAAACCTAGTTTTTAAATATGTCAAACTATACTAAGAAACTCCTAAGAACTTCTCTTTCTGGGTAATTATACTATTGCAGATTCTTTGGTAGAGGAGAGAGACTTAAAGTTACAAATTTATACAATCATAGGTCCTAACCAGAAGGTAGTGAGAGAAAGATTTAGTCAGACTCCAAAATGAACTCTTCCAATCCTTAGCTGCATAAGGAGGAAAAAGGAGAAAAACACACAAGAAAGGAAGAAAGCAATACAATGAATACTGCTAATAATAGCTTGTGTGTGCCACAATCTGCACAGGATTTCTACACAATATTTTGTTTAATATCAATACAATCCCATGAGGTAAGCAGTATAATCCCCTACCTTACAGATGAGAAAATTCAGAGTCAGAAGTTTTTCAGAAGAGAGAACAAGAAGTGCCAGAATTACAGCTGTCATGAGAAGTCAGTGACAGTAGCTCATTTACAAAAATTAGGAATAACCTAAAGTAAGACTGCACAACATAATGGGTCCACAGACCAGGGCCTGAGTCAGCTCTCCTGAGAACCTACATACTATTGGAGGAGGGAGGCATTTTAGAGAACCTAGATTGTGCAGACGGAAATCAGACCCAACCTTGAAAACAGAATGCTTCTGAATATGAAAAGGGAATTTCTAAATAGCTAAAGAAAGGAAAAATTTATGCAGAGATTTTCAGTTTGGAATGCCTCAAAAGGAAGTGTGTAGCTTGAGTGATACCCAAAATAGACTGTCCCACCTAAGCAGCTGGAAAAAAACGACTTATGCTCCTACCTTAGAGGAGAATAGGAGTTGCAGTCCCTGCCACAAGGTGGCAAGATGACAAGGACATATATTATTTTAATATTTCTAAAGTGGTTATTAGAGAGGTTGATGACTAGTTTGTACAAAATAAAAAGAAGCCAGGAAGTTTTTGTTATAAATCAGATGAAGGAATTCAGGCCTGGAACAGAATTAATTTATCCAATAATGAAGAAAAAACTTATTTTCAGGAAGAAAATATGAACCATGTCTGAATCCCCACATTGTATCATGATGAGCCAATCACAAGGACCACATTATGCCATCTTCACTTGCAGAACAGATAAGGGTCAAAGTTTCCCCAGTGCACTTTCTACCTAATCTACTCAGAGATCTAGAAGGCCTGAAACACAAGCACCATTTGGGATGTCCTGCTGTCATTTTACTGTCTTCTGTACTCCACCTACTTTTAGGACTTGTTCTGTTCCTTATATCAGTTTCTTTTATATCAGCCTCCTTCTATATATTTGCTCTTTTTGTCACTCTTAATCATTTTTCTATTTTTTACAGCTATATTCTGAATTCCAAATTTATAATTTCTTTTTTTTTTTTTTAAGAACCGGGGATTGAACTCAGGGGCACTCAGCCACTGAGCCACATACCCAGCTCTATTTTGTATTTTATTTAAAGACAGGGTCTCACTGAGGCTTAGGGCCTTGCTAAGTTGCTGAGGCTGACTTTGAACTCGTGATCCTCCTGCCTCCCAAGTCACTGGGATTACAGGTGTGTGCCACCACGCCTGGTTAAATTTATAATTTCAATTATGAAAAGAGCCAAGACTATGGAGTCAAAAGTTTACAAATTGAACACTGATGTTTCCACCATTATTAACTGTGTGATTTAAACAAATTACTTAACCCCACTGAGTCTCAATTTCTTCATATGCTAAATGAGAACAAGTCAAATGACATACAATAAGAAACTTGTGAAAGAAATTTGTAAAGTGTTACACAAATGGTAGTTTGTACAACTCCATAATCTGAGCAAAAGGATGCTATGAAAATTTCTATGCTGATCTTTTCTACTGGGTTTTTGTTTTTTCCTTTGCAGTACTAGGGATCAAACTCGAGGCCTCGCACTCACTAGGTAAGTGCTCTACCCACTAAGCTATAACCCAGTCCTTTTACTTGGAGACAGTCTCACCAAATTGTCAAGACTGTCCTCAAATTTGCAATCCTCCTGCCTCAGCCTCCCAGGTCATTGAAATCACGAGCATGGGCCACCATGCCTTGACTCTTTTCTACTCTTAAATTGCTGAAGCTTTCTAAAATGGATTCCATTCAAAGCACTTTATTCTGGTTATTTAGAATATTAAAATATATATACTTTCTAACTGCCTTAGAATTCTTATTGATTATTTTGCTTATAAAAAATATCCCTTCCTTATATGGTATAAGAATAACAATGGCACTGCACACTCAGGAACCATGCTGATGTCCTAACTAAAATACACACACACACTTATGTGTGTGTGGAGAGAAAGAAACTGTTAGAGATAAACAGAGTTACAGATATAGATGTATATTCCTTTAATCTTGACATCAGCTCTAAGTATAAATTATTCTCTTCAACTTACAACTGAAGCAAAAAGCAGTTAAATGCCTTTCCCAAATCAAAAATGGTGGTAACAGGATTCAAACTCATCTAGTCCCAGCCCAAAGCTTATACTCTGGTATATTATTTCCTCAATAAAAATAAACTTGTTAAGGATACCAACCACATCCATAAAACTTGGGGTCTGCATTTTCTCCAGTGTTTCCCTAAGTTGATCCACCTCTGCTCGATATTCATCCAGTTGGCATTCTAATTTCTCTCTACGGAGTCGTTCATACTCCAGCTGGTCCTGCAGTTCCTTGATGGTCCTTTCAAAACAATGTTTTTCAATTACTCTCCAATATCAACTAACAATTTTTTTGATAATAGTGGAAAGCATCCATTTAAGACAAATAAAATAAATCATAAGCATAGTTATTGAACAACTATGTATTTCAGGTCTACTTTGAACCAGCACTGATCTGCATACTAGGGATACATAATGAAAAAAAGGCCAAGATTTGCCTTCTTTAACTTAGTAGTGGAGGAAAACAGATAGTAGAGGGAAAAAAAAAAAAAAACATGTCAGAGATGATAGGCCCTAAGGGAGGGAGAAAAAAACGGGGAACAGTGATATAAAATGTTGTGGAAAAGGTGATTAGTACTTCATGTTCAGAGGCTAGGAAAGGCTTTGCTGAAAAGGGTGCAAAATTCTGCAGAAAATAGATAGCTAGACATCAGGGGAAGAACATTCCAGAGAGACAGAAAGACCTAAGACCCTAAGGCAAAAGTATGCCTGGGAAGGAAAAGGAAAGAAAAAATCAGAGGCCAATCTGGCTGGAGTAGTTTAATAAAAATAAAAGAGAAAGCAGTGTAGGTCAGAGATTAAAGAAAGTCAGAACAAGGAGGTAGGGCCTTATCACAGTAAGAACTTCAGTTTTTACTGAGTGGAAAGCCACTGGGGGATTTGAACAAAGAAGCAGCATGATCTCACTGAAGTTCTAATATGATTACTATGGATGCTATGCTGGGATAGACTACAGGGTAGGAGGTGGAGGTGAGGGCACAGGGACAGGAAGCTGGGAAACCTGTCAGGAGGAGGTAACAAAAATCCACACAAGAGATGCTGTGACACGAACCCGGGTTTTTGTCTGGAATTCCCAAGGCATGCTGGCTTGGATTCCAGGTCCCCAAGGAGGGCAGTCTGAGAGTACACAGAAGTAGTTCTGGTAGAAACATGAGTGGGGTTAAGATGGCAGAAGTGGAAGCCCAGAAGTTCAACAAACAAGAAGGGAAGATGATCCCTGGGACAGAGTAATACAACTATGTTTTGTTGTACTGTTAGTTTGATCTAACTAGTAAGTAACAAAAAAATCAAAAGTGTATCAATCAAATCAATATTTATCCTTTTTTATAGATATACTGAAGATCAGGAGTTTATACCCAAAATATAAATGAAAGGATCTAAGAACTTTCAGCTAGGCTCTCAGACAAGACCAATACTAAAATATTCTACATCTCCAACACTTAAAGCAGTATAGAGACAGTGGTTAGCTACATATATGATGTGATCTGTGAGAAACCAAGGAAGCCCTGATTTTAAAAAAAGTTCTACCACAGCTTCCAAACAACTAAAATCCCATTGATATAGAGTATTCTCACACCAGGTTTTGTCTTCTACTTAAAACTCCAAGTACTATCCATAGAAAGAAAACATGTTAAATCTTTATCAAATATTTAGATGTTACTCTAAATACCTTTGCCAGATTTCTTAGAGAGACTAGATCCAGAAGGCAAAGGAAGGGAAACAGGCAGTTCTAAGAGTGTAAAGGTAAGAGAAAAGAAAACAATGGGAAGGGCAGGGAAAGTAGAGGAGGAGGAGGAAAGAAATCCATATGCAATTCAAGTTTCTCTTTTACAGACCCATGTTTGATTAAACTTGAAGTCTTGCCTTCTGTCCCCCTTTGTTCCCTATGCACTCTAAAAGCAAACAGAGAGGCATAAAGGCAGTGGGAGAAAAGAAGCATGAAGCATCTTCTATTCTAGCAGCCATTAATTAACCAGAGAGGTACCCAATGTCCAGAGAGCCAATTTAGGATGCAGGGGGTAAAAGTTAAGTACAACTGTACAACTGCTCACTGCCTCTAGATATAAAAGCATCCTCTGATGAGTACTCGTGTCAGCAAACATAGGAGTGGGTCTCATATTTGTAAGTAGACAGTCCAGTCTGATGGGATGTTCAAAGACCTATGCTGGTTGAAAAGATTAAAATAGCCATGGTCTCAAAAAAACCTGAACTCCTTAAAGAATGCCAGTTTTGCAAGATGAAAAAGAGTTTTGGTGATTGGTTGCAGAACAATGTGAATATACTTAATGCTACTGAACTGTATATTTTAAAATGGTTGAGATGGTAAATTTTATGTTGTGTGTATTTTATCACATTTTCTTTAAAAGAAAATCTTAACTCCTCCATCAGGGGATCTAGGAGGTTTTAGAACCCAACACCCATTGACAGGAAAAGACAAGTTAGTAATCAACAAACCCTCACATGGCATCTAGAGAGGTAAATAAATACAAATCATTAAAGTTTTAAAGACATTACTTTTCAGATTCAAGTTGTGTTTTCTTCTGCTTTAGATCCTCTTCTGTTATCCCACCCAAGTGTTTATAGTTGCTCTCAGCAATTTCCAGAAGGTGTCTCAATTCTGTAATTTTGTTATAAGCTCTCACTGCAAGACACAGTTATAATAAGAACCTAATTTAGACATATCAGCACATACGCTCACAGAGTATTGGTCCTCTCAAGCATTTTCTTTTGAGCTACCTGCCTGTGTGATTTGAGAAGGAAGTTGAAGGAAGGGTGGTATATGTACATAGGATAAAACATAAGTGGCAGAATAGTTAGATAAGCAAGCAATGAAATACCTAAATATAGGATTCTTTCTCTGCTATTGGAGCATATATCAGATTATTATGACAATTAATGCTGTGGAAAAAAAGCTTTAAAGAAAACTAACAGTAGTATATTATATGACCATGTATAATCCACTACACATCAGAAAATCAGAAAAATTTAAATACGCTTTATTAATTTAAAACAACCGAGAACTAATCCACCCCAAATTTTGGTTAGTCATTTGTAATATCTATGAAAAAAGATACTGAGAGGAAGAAGTATGTTGAAAATTATTTTCAGTCATCCTCCAACTATCAAAACTATGATTTTTCTTTTCATCCTTTATGATAGTGGTTCTAATCTTGAGTGATTTTTCTCCCCCAAGGGACATCTGGCAGTAGTCTGGAGACATTTCTGCTTGTCCAACTTGGGATTAGGCTACTGGTAGCTAGTGGGTTCAGAATTCTATTAAGCATCTTATAATGCACAGGAGAGCCCCTTCAACAAAAGTAATTATCAAGAATTTAAATATCAAGAATATAATAGTTGAGAAACTGTTTACAGGACCAGGTTCTTCCTAACACTTACCACTCTGACATATCTATCAACAGTTGCAGGTTCTAAACTGCACCCACCGGAATCAACTGGGGTATTTTTTTTTTATTGTAAATACTTGAACCCCAACCCAGACCCACACATTCAGGTAACTTTACTTAATAAAAGTTCCTCAGGTAAATCTGAGGGGCAAATAGGTTTGGGAACCATCATAACTACTAGCAAGCAAATTGTTAGAGATTAAGGGGGAAAAATGCCACATAAGAAAACACTGAAACATGGCTGGAGATGTAGCTTAGCAGTACAGCACTTGCTTAGCAGGCGTGAAGCCCTCTATTCAATCCCCAGCACCATAATTAAAAAGAAAAGAAAAAATTTCAAGAGAGTTAGATAATTTCTTTAATTTATGAAAGGCTGTTTTTAAAGACTTGTTCTGTGGAGTCCTCAGAGGTAAGAGGTAAGATTAATTGGGATTAGTTCCAGGAAGAGATTACAATTTAATAAAAGAGAAATTTTCCAACAAAAACAATTAAAATTATCATGTGTTTAAGAAGTGCCTATGACATACAAGATACTAAAAACTTTACACATTTTAATCTTCAGAGAAACTCTAAAAAGATGGAAATGATAAATCAATCAATCTCTCTCTCTCTCTCTCTCTCTCTCTCTCTCTCTCTCTCTCTTTGCCATTTGAGGACATGGCCATCTCAGAGTAAGAAAGCAAGCCCACTCAAAAGTAATACTTCTGGACTTTGATCTAGGACTTATAGTCTCCAGAACTGTGAGAAAATAAATTTATTGTCTAAGTCACCCAGTCTATGGTATTTAGTTATGGTAGTAGAAGCACACTAAGATATCATGTAATGGAATAAGATTGTCCTTTAGGTGGTAATCATAAAAATTAAATTTTTGACATGTCTCAATGCAATTAGTATAAAAGTAAAAACTAAAACTCTTTCATGAAATAGTTTATTTCCTAATAAGGTAGGTTATTAACCTTGTTGTGAGAATCAAAGGGGAGATGATCAATACTTCCATAGTTTTAAAAATAAAAAATCAACAAAAATGGGATGGTATTAGCATCAAAACAGACATGATGACCAATGGTACAGAACAGCAGACACAGAAACAAACACACATAAATAGTTATCTCATACTAGACAAAGGCAAAATAAACATACATTGGAGAAAAGATAGCCTTTTTCACAAATGGTGCTGGGAAAACTGAAAATCCGTATGTAGCAAAATGAAATTAGACCCCTATCTTTCACCCTGGACAAAACTCAACTCAAAGTGGATCAAGGACCTAGGAATTAGACCAGAGACCCTGTGCTTACTAGAAGAAAAAGTAGGCCCAAATCTCCATTATGTCAGCTTAAGAACTGAATTTCTCAACAAGACTCCTAAAGTGCAAGAATCAATAAATGAGATGGTATCAAACTAAAAAGCTTCTTCACAGCAAAGGAAACAATCAAGAACATAAAGAGAGAGTCTACAGAATGGGAGAAAATCTTTGCCACCTGTACCACAAACAGAGCATTAATCTCCAGGATATACAAAGAACCCAAAAAACACCAAAAAAACAAGTAACCCTTATCAATAAATGGGCAAAGAAACTGAACAGACACTTCTAGAAGAATAAATACAATCAACCAATATATGAAAAAATGTTCAACATCTCTAACAATTAGATAAATGGAAATTAAAACTACACCAAGAGAATGGCAATTATCAAAAATACAAGTAACAATAAATGTTGGTGAGGATGTGGGGGAAAAGGTACAATCACACATTGCTGGTAGGACTGCAAATTGGTGCAACCACTCTGGAAAGTAGTATGAAGATTTCTCAGAAAACTTGGAATGGAACCACCACTTGACCCAGTTATCCCACTCCTCAGTTTATACCTAAAGGACTTAAAATCAGCATACTACAGTGACAAAGCCACATCAATGTTTATAGCAACTCAGTTCACAATAGCTAACCTATGGAACCAACCTACATGCCCTTCAACAGATAAATGAAGAAAATGTGGTATATACATACAATGGAATATTATTCCACCATAAAGAATTACTTTATGACTTGTGCCAATAAATGGTTGGAACTGGAGATTATCATGCTGTGAAATAAGCCAATCCCAAAAAACCAAAGGCCAAACGTTCTCTCTGATATGTGGATGCTAACAAACAATAAGCCGGGAGTGGGTGGGAACAGAAGTTCATTGAATTAGACAAAGGGGAATGAAGGGAAGGGAAAAGGGATATACAGGAAAGACAGCAGAATGAATCAGACATAAGTTTCCTATGTTCATATATGAATAAACCACCAGTAAAACTCCACATCATGTACCACCACAAGAATGGGAAGTTATACTCCATGTATGTATGTCAAAACACATTCTACTGTTATGTATAACTAAAAAGAACAAATAAAAAATTTTTAGAAACAAAACCAATAGGGGCTGGGGTTGTGACTCAGTGGTAGAACACTTGCCTAGCATGTGTGAGGCACTGGGTTCGATTCTCAACACCACATATAAACAAATGAATAAAATGAAGGTCTATCAACATCTGAAAAAATATTTTAAAACAAACAAAAAATATTTAAATATAGTAATATATCTTTTAGATGTTAGAAGATGAAGATTAAATTCTTATAATGAAATTCAAAAATATAAATAAAAACACAAAAAATCAAGCCGCACAAATATAGAGAAATGATTTGTATATTTACCAATGTAACCCTAGCACCTACAACACTGCCTGATACATAGCCAATAACCTGTAAACTCGTGTTCAATGATGAGAAAGAACTCAAAGCACAATTTTGTGACTACTTTTAGTAATATATTGAGCCAATTCAGAGTCTTTTCTGAACTGCAGAAAGCAGAACTATCTGATACACTGTCATAGCCCTTAGCCTAGGGCTGTGAACACAGCAGATATTCTAATATATGTTGGGTGAATGGAATGCCTTCCTTATCCATTTACCTATCTAAATCCTGGCCTTCAAAGTGAAACCCAAATTCCACTTCCGAAAAGAATTCAGTGCTACTCTATCCTGAGTTCTACAAAACTTATTACCATTCACCTTGTTTTGTAGGTCTAAATCCAAGAGTCATCTTTGGTTACCTTCATTCTCAAACACCATGAATCCAAATCTGTCAATGAATCCTAGCATCTCTCATAGAAATGTATTTAAACCTCACCATCTCCATCATCTACACTCTAGTCTAATCCATCATCAACTCTCTCCTGAACTAAGGCAGTATCCTCCTACCTGACCTGCTTCCACTTCCCACAGCACTGGAACTTTGAATGTAAAAACAATCATTGCTGCCTGGCTTGGCTTTCTCCCCAATCATCCTCCAAATAAAGTATGGTCTTACTGGTGCTATTTGGTTAAAGAACCAGGAAATATATATAAATATTACCTTAAAGGGAAACATAATTCTTAATGCAAGTTCCTATGATAAAGGCTTCTAGTATAAAAAGACTGAAGCAAAACAAGAATGGAGATTTCCAGTGTCAGTGGTAGTTACAGGTCTATATCAGGAAATCTGTGCAGATATGATGCATTTACTCTTATACAATTCTAATTTAGTATCTGTGGCAAATTTAAATTATATTGTAGGGCTGGGGTACAGTTCAGTGAAAAAGTGCTTGCCCAGCATGTGCCAGGCCCTGGGTTCAGTTCCCAGCACCACACAAAAAAATAAACAAAAATAAGGAAACAAATATCAGAAAATTCATCCATTTGATGAATATGTTCTCTTCCCACCTAATTTATAACCAACCTGAAATGTTATGCTCTTCCCCAGTCTTTTATCTATGAAGCAGCTACAGTGATATTGGGTTTTTTAAATTGTTTGTTCTATTTAGTTATACATGATAGCAGAAGGCATTTTGATTCATTGTACACAAATGAGGTACAACTTTTCATTTCTCTGGATGTGCACCATGTAGAGTCACACCATTCATGTAATTTTACATGTACGTTGGGTAATGATATTTATCACATTCTACCATCTTTCCTTCCCTCTGCCCCCTCCCGTCTCCTAATTTCCCTCTACACAACCCAACATTCCTCCATTCTTCACTAACGCCTCCTCCCCCTGCCCCCACCATTATGTATTAGCATCCACCTATCAGAGAAAACATTCAGCCTTTGGTTTTTGGGGACTGGCTTATTTCACTTAGCATGATATTCTCCAACTCCATTTACCTGCAAATGCCATCATTTTATTCTTTTTTATGGCTGAGTAATTTTCCACTGTTTATATATATCACAGTTTCTTTATCCATTCATCTATTGAAGGGCATCTAGGTTGGTTCCACAATCTAGCTATTGTGAATTGAGCAGCTATAAACACTGATGTGGCTGCATCACTGGAGTATGCTGATTTTAAGTCCTTTGGGTATGGGTGATATTGTTTTTAAACATGAATTAGATCACATTATTCCCAACCCCAAATCCCACCAATGGTTTTCTATCTAAAATAAAATCTAAATCTAAAGTCCTTATTAGGTCCTCAATGATCTTGCTGGGCTGATGCTTACCTCTCCAACTTTATCTGCCATCCATTCCTTAGTGATTTTTCTCCAACTCCAATTGATCATGCTCAATCCACCCTATGACCTTACATATACTGCTCCCTCTGTTTGGAATGTTCTTCTGAGACCTTCATGTGGTTCACTCTGTGGTTCATGTGGTTCATTCAGGTCTATTCTCAAATTTTACTTCAGAGTGGCCTAACAGCTATCTACAGCACCACCCTACCACCCTACTTTATTTTCTTTATGCATATATTTTCTTATCAATTATTTGTTACCATTCCCTCTGACCACCACCAGATATAAGTTCTTTTGCATTCTTTATTATTTCTGCAGTAACTATCATAGTGCTAAGCATATATAAGATAATCATTAAATATTTTCTATTATTATTTGTAAAAATAATTGGCCAGTGAATCATGGACCTGCATTATCTTTTTCCCTGTTTCCTATGATGCATTCAAATTTTTTTTCTTTCATGTAACTTTACCTACTTGAAGGACAAAAGCTAGGTCTTATACTTCTTTACATATTCAACAACCCAAGACTAAAAACTTGTATTAGTTCTGATTCCCCAATAAATGTTAAAGTACTTTACTCTATATACAGTAATTGTGTTTAGAATATTGTTCATTCTTGTGGTAAAAAATGGCTATAGTATTTCTGAAAGGATAAATCACAACAGAGGTGGCATACTTACTTCTAGCATCTGTTTTATCTGATTCACTCAGACATAAATCATCTTTAGCATCAGTGCTTCCCTCAACACCATGCCTTATAAAAAACTTTAGGTCATTTTCATCAATATCATACTCATCATCTATATCATATTTCTGTAGCCCCTCTAGTAGCTTCACTGCTGCCAAGTGGGCAAATCTGTAGAAAAGAATTAATAATTAACCAGATATATAATCTCCAAATTCAAATTGCAGTTTGCTTTAACTTGGGCAATTCTACTATGAATGTTCTTCCATCAACCCACCCACGAGTCAATGAGAAAATTTATATCTGAAGGTCAGATTTGATATATATTCAGTTATGTGGGAAGCTCGAAACAGTTATTGGACACAAAAGACAAGTACTCAAATTTAAAATATATCCCATACTTTTTAAAGGCAAAAATTCACTGGGAGAGGAGATTCAATATCAAAAGAATAATTTTGTGTGCCCTCAAACAGAATTACTCAACTAAGAGAGCACAGATTTACCCTAGCTTCACTCCCTGTCTTTGCTGCCTTTTATTGGCCCAATGTAGATTGTAAAATTAGTTCTGGTTCC
This sequence comes from Glaucomys volans, assembly GCA_020662805.1. Taxonomy (NCBI): domain Eukaryota; kingdom Metazoa; phylum Chordata; class Mammalia; order Rodentia; family Sciuridae; genus Glaucomys; species Glaucomys volans. The sequence continues at coordinate 55,284 of JAJEJO010003417.1, forward strand.
AATTTTGGAGCTAACTATAATTCTACCCCCATTAATCCATCCTTCCTCAACCCAAAGCATTTGCATGGCCTGAAATTTAATGGAAAAACAATGACCTTCCCATTGACATTTTCTGTTCTCTTCATTCTTTCTCACATTTCTAAAGCTTCCAGCAATATACTCTTGGTTTTGGAGCTTCTATTGTTGTGATTAGATGTAATCTGCATATATTTTCCACAATTTTGCTAATTGGGATATTTAGTACTTTTCTTAAGACATGAAGAATTACTAACCACAAAATCTTTCCCCATATTTACATAACCACACACACATACAAACATAACATACATCCTTACCTTTTATCAGATACTACAAACCATTAAAGACATAATAATAAGGGTTAAGGGTGTAGCTCAGTGGTAGAACACTTGTCAAGGACACAAGCATGAATTTGTGAGTACTTGGGTACAATCCCCAGCACCACCGAAAAATTTAAAAAAATAAAATCACAGTAATAAACTCACACAGAAAATTGTAAGGTTAACAGAATTCATTATATCTACTACTAGATTATTAATTTAACAACTATCATTTACTGAATGTTTATGATGGATTCAAAGTTATCTTGAGCAGGGCGTAGTGGTGCATGCCTGTAATCCCAGCACTTGGGAGGTTGAGGCAGGAGGATCATGAGTTCAAAGACAGCCTCAGCAACTTAGCGAGGCCCTAAGCAACTCAGTGAGAACCTATCTCTAAATAAAATACAAAATAGGGCTGGGGATGCCCCTGTGTTCAGTCCCCAGTACCAAAAAAAAAAAAAAAAAATCTAAAATTATACCACTTCTAGAAGAAAAAAGAAGAAAATATTTGACTTTGCATTAATCAAAGATTTCTTTAACACCAAAAGCATAATCCATGAAAGGACAAATAAGTAAAAAAAAAAAAAAAAAAAAAAAAAAAAAGCTTGCTCTTTAAAGATATTGCTGAGATAATGAAAACACAAGCTACAAGTGGGGAAAAAATCTTGCAAAGCACAGTATCTGAGAAAGAACTAATATCTGGAATATATGGAACACTTAAAATAATACAATTTTAAAAAGTGAACAAAACCATCATTATGTACCAATTATATTGAACCAATAAAAATGTGGGGGAAAAGTGAACAAAAGATCTGAAGAATCACTTTACCAAAATATACAGATGGCAAATACATATATTGTAAGATGTGAGGCACTGGGTTTGATCCTTAGCACCACATAAAAATAAATAAATAAAGGTACTATATCCATCTACAACTAAAATTATTTTAAAAAATTAAAATTAAAAAATACACCAGAGTTGGCAATGATCCCAGGTACATAGTACAATAAAACTATATTCCAAGGCATCAAAGAAACTCCACAGATATAATTTTTAAGAAACATGAGCTCACAAAAAATCTGCAGCTATTTAAGAGAATGATTGGACCCAAGCATCAGGTCAAGCCTCACCTGCCATTGTTAGCCCATATTCACACTTCAGATTCATGCAGTTCTGAACCACAAACATACATGATGTTATCTTACAACTCCTCCTCCTTCAAGAAGCAGCATAAATGTTACTTCTTTAGAAAGTCTCCCTGACCTCTATTTAAATTCTGTCCTCCTGCTCAACATACTAGCTGCTGTTTCAGTCTGGCTCTAGATATTAAACCCAGACTTGGGCCTTTACCACTGCCATTACCCAGTGTCCCTGGGTCCTTCAGACAGGTTGAGAGAGACCAACACATAATGATGCTAGGTCAAAAATCTGCCTGAGTCTTGCAGGGAGCAGAAGCACAGGCTCTCTGAATATAAGCAAAGGTGACCAATTTTTGTAAGACAAGACTGGTAAGATCAGGGTCATGTGGAGAGTTCCTGTCCTATCTGAATTATTGCTGTATGGAAATTGACAAGGTGTTGCCAATTAAAATTTTTTTTTATACTGGGAATTGAACCCAGGGATGCTCTGCCACTGAGCAAAACCCTCAGTCCTTTTTTATTTTTGAGACAGGGTCTTGCTAAGTTGCCCAGGCTAGCCTCAAACTTGTGATCCTCCTGCCTCAACTCCTGAATTGCTGGGATTATTGGCACATACCACTGTGCTCAGTCATCTTTGTGATACTTTGAGGAAAAAATATTCTTAGTTTTTTAAAATTTAAGGACTATATATGTACATATATGTGATACCTATGCATATAAACTATGCAAAGTCCTTTTCCATATAGATTATGTTAGCTGGCAACAACACTGTAAATTAAAAAATTTAAAATGTTACAAGATAAAATCCAAGTCATCCATAGCTAGATGATGCAAATGATTCTCTACAAAGCACAAGAAAAGCATAAGTAAAAAACCAAACTAACAATCTCAAAACATGAAATACCTGGGAAAAACATGGATTTTGTTACAAAGTCTTATTTTCAATATAGTTATGTAGAATTCAACCTTTTGACTTCCTAAAGATCTTTCAAGCATCATTCCAAGATTTTTCTTCTGATCCTAATCCCTCAAAACAAACAACAAAAAAACCTACCACTACCACAAAGAAACCCTTTTTCGTTTCTCAACATTTTCTGGCTATTATAATGCCTTACTATTGCCTAACACACTTGCTAGTGAATTCACATTTGATATTAGAGAGCCGAAATTTGATTCAGGAATATGATTTCCCACATTGTTTATCCCTGAAGGGATTCAAGAGCCATCATTTTAACCTGAAAAGTTTTTTAATTTCTATATGTACTTAGACATAGAAAAGTCAGAAAAGATACTCTAAACTTTTGACTACAATTATCTTTGGGAGAATGGAATTTTGGTAGCTAGTGTAGTGGATAGCTTCATTTTACTTTATTCACCTGGTGATTATTTGTTACACTGAACATGTATTATTTTAAGAGTTAAATAAGATTTAAAACAACTTATTTGACAAGTTAGTAAAAAGATTAGATACAGTGTTCTTAAAGAAGCTGTTTAGCACAACTTGATCAAACCTATAATCAAAGATTGATTCTATTTGAATTATTTAGAAGTAGTATTTTATTACTGTCTTGTTTTCTAAAGTCCTTTCTTTAAACACTTATTTTTATAACATCAGTTTACAATGTTTTCCTCTGCCTCCATGGGAAAAAAAAATATATAACTGAGGAATATTCTTTATTCCTGTAAGAACAATTAAGTTAGACCTATATAATTATTGAGCTGTGCTGCCCACTACGAGCATTGACAACAGTAGTTAAAATATGAAAAATTCGGTTCTTCAGCCACACAAGCCATATTTCAAGTGTTCACCAGTCATGAGTGCCTAGTGATCATTGTTATTGTATAGCAACTATAGAATATTTCCATCATAGAAAACTAATGGTCAGCACTGGTCTAGGGCTTTCTTCACCCACCTCATAGTTCAAAGTAAAAGTGGTTCCATTGAAATTACTTTTGTGAGTGTGGTGCTAGGAATCAAACCTGGGGCCTCGCACATGCTAGGCAAGTGCTTTACCACTGAACTACATCCTAAGTCCCGAAGTTACTTCTGTTTGACTACTTTTCTTAATTGATTACTATCAACATCATAAGTCTTTAAATTTTGTTCATTGCCAAACTAATTCAAGAGTTTCATGTGAGAATCTTCATAATTTTTTCATTAAAAATCATAGAATCATGGACTCTCAGAATTTGTTTGATAATCCACGGATCATTATTAAACGGAGAGGGTCATTGAAAGTCTCTGGGGAGTCATCTATCCTCAGGTGAGCAAAATATCTAAAACCTAATAAAAAGGAACTTAATTGGTCTTACAGGAAATCAACTAAGCATTAGGACTTCATTTCCAAATTTAACTTTTTTGGTATGTTCATGAGTTTATCATGTTTTGGTCTCAGTTTACGTCTGTAGGATAATGAATCCATTGAATATATATCTGAGGTGCTATATTTTTAAATTATTGTCTCTTTTTCCTTAATATTCAAAATAAAATATGAACTATAGCCAAAAAAAAAAAAAAGGATTAGTGCCAGTCATTCCAACAATCACTATGACAATCCTCACCCTGATTTCTAAATACCCTCCTCCCACGAAAGGGGACAATCTTACTTTCCAATTGAGAATCAGTCTTAAAGAAAAGAACTAATACAATGGCAAATGTCAATTCAGCTTGAAAACTGTGATTTCAACTGCATTTGAATGAGCCCTCCAATTTGATTTAATTTCCTTAAATCCTCAGATGTTCTAAATTTAAGAAAGTATAAATAAAACTTTAAAAAACAAAAGAAAGGAACAAAGCAGATAGGGATCTATACCTCTTAGCCACATCACTGGGTGTCTCCCCTGCTTTGTTAGTAATATTACCGTCTGCTCCCACTTTAATTAACCACTGCAAACATTCTATGTGGCCTTGTCCAGCAGCTGTTTAAAATAAATAAATAAAAGGAAAAAAACAAGACATTAAAAAAAAAGTTGTTATTAGCAACAATTTAAAAAATTGGGGATAATACTGTTACATAGAGTACTTTTTTTGTTTTTTGTCTTTATTGTTGTTGTTGGTTTTTTTGTTGTTGTTTTGTTGGTACCAGGGATTGAACCCAGTGGTGCTTAATCACTGAGCCACATCCCTTGCCCTTTTAAAAAATATTTTATTTAGAGATAGGGTCTCACTAAGTTAGGCTTAGGGCCTCACTAAGTTATTGTGGCTGGCTTTGAACTTGTGATCCTCCTGCCTCAGCCTCCCAAACTGCTGGGATTATAGGCATGTGCCACTGTACCCAGTTAGAGTACTTTCTTAAGAACTCGTCCTTGTAGTAACTAAGAAAAGAGTATTTAATAAGTGTTATTTTTTCTGTTTCATTTATACATTGATTAGACAAACATAATCAAATATATACTGTACACAGGCCCTATACAGAGAATTTTACATACAGACATAAAAGCTGAAGCTCAAAAATGTTATCTATTTAACATTGCACAACAAAGAATTAATGAATTTGATACAAGAATCCAGTTTTTTCTAATCCTTACCCAAGTGCTTGTCACCCACTATAGAACTCCTAATCAGTCTCAAATCACACCAGAAGGTGAGCACATGTCAACCACTGAGACCTATCTAGACTTCTTTAAAAAATTCGCTCCATTATTCTCTTATTCCTCCAACCTTTACAACTTACAGTTAATAGGCCTCTCAAACCACACTTAATTATATGAACTGATACCACCTTGGTCTAAATCTTGTCTTCAAAATACATGCAGTCTATATTAATTTTCACCTCCACAACTCTGCTCTTCCCACTCAAAGCCCATTACTCAACTATGTGTTCATTTAATTTCTACCCATTATTCTTGGTCCATTTCAAGACTCAGGAAAGCATTAGAAAATAAGCTTGATAAACCTGAATTTAAGTCCACTAAACAATGAGACTTGAGAACAGGACTGTAATCTTCTCATCCCCAGAACTTACGAAGTGACATATGCTCAAAAAATGTCTATGGAGTTCATGAGTGAATTAAGGCATGAAAAAAATGAATGCAATCTCAGCTTTGCTCTTACTAATTGTGTAACCTGAGTCAAAGGTACCTGACCCTTCAACTTCAGTTTCCTCATCCTTTACAGAGATGATGTTTTATTTACAAGGAAAGCATACTGCTATTCCATAAAACTGCAACAAAGATTAAATATAATAAGAGCTTTGCACTCTGTTAAGTGTCATATAAGCATCAGGTATCATTACTAAATCCCCATGGACACTTCGACAATAATTTAATCCTTACCAACTTCTTCCATCCCTCAACTCCTATTCCCAAATTCCTATCACATGTATTTTAACAGCCAATTTTGTGCCATTAATTACATCCTGTCTTATTTTAAAATCTCAATTTTTTTTCATGGGATAAGTGTGTAGCTCTCCTTAACACAAAGGCCTGGATCTTATTCTGTCTCCAGATTGCAGGCACATAGTTGGTGCTAAATACACAACTATTACCTTATAAAACTATTGGTGCACATGGTACTTATTAGATTCTATACTTGGGGTGCATTATAGATTAAACAAAGTTTAACAAGCTAAAAACCTAACCAATGGGAACATACTATATGATTTGGGGATGGCCAGAAGTTATTTATGAAATGAAGTCCAATTTAAACACACGATTGGATTAGAAAGCCTACTATCTTTTTATCTCTAAGAGTTTTACAAGTATCACCTTCATCAGATCATGAAGAAACTTTTAACACAATACCACAAATAAAACAGAATGGAAATTTCAGGCATAATAGGTTAAAGACTTAGTTTTTGGCTAAAATCAAAAGCGGAGATTAACAAACATAATTTCTAGAGTCTCAACACTGTGAGGACAATTTGACAAAATCTGATTAAAAACCAAAAGAATGCTAATCAACATAGAATTCCACATGGAAGGAAGGACAGTAACGTGACACGTATCTTTGAAATATGTTCAAATCTAATAATGTCCATTGATATTTCTACAGAAGTAAAAAAATTTTACAGGTCTAAAGAAAAATTTTCAAGAGCTAGAATTTCTGTTTTAGCACCAATTGACAGGTCATTTTAAATATGTTAAGAAATTTGTCACATCTCCACTAACATTATGTCACAAGAGAAATTCCACTGGAATTGCCCTTAAATGTGACAATGGGTAGGTATCATCTGGCATCATAAAAGGAACATACCATTTGAATTTAAAATCAGTCATTCTGTACACCATATAATATAGACTTAAACCTGCTAAGGCATGAGGAAGAATTTTTCTATTTTTCATGTGTTTCTGATGGATAATTACTTCAAACAGCGAATAGCTCAGCAGCAATTGTTATCAGAACTAAAAATGAGTGGGAATTAATAGTTCACCTTTATGCATAGGAGTTGATCCAGTATCATCACGTTCATTAAAATTGATTGCTCCATCTTCTACTAATTTCTTAAGCATTTCCAAATCACCCTTAAAGGCAGCCACATGACCTGGAAATGCTAATGCTATGAATAAAAAATTTAACATTTAAGTAAACACATGAATTATTCTTTTCCCTGCCTTAAGTTATCATATATTTCAGGTTTCAATATTACTTCAAATGTAAGGCTTTTATATTACAATGAGTTCAGTTGATGCATGGCAAGTAATACAAAGAGAATTATACAATAAGATTATTACCAATTGTGCTACCCTTCCTCTCCTCCAGACTTCAAACTTGCCAAAAATATTGAACATTATTGAATATTATTAGCCATATTCCCTTTTTCCCTCATCCCACCACAAAACACAAAAGGATGGTCATTTCAACTCTTTGCATGAAGACACACTAAGTCTCAAGGTGCACTGAAGTGAAGATAACAAAATATACCGGAAGTGGATAAGAAGTATGTGTGTTCATTTACGTACATGTTATGTATCAATACATACATACAAACACATATATGTGAAAATACCTAACCTAGTGCCTTGCACATAGATGCTGGATAAAATGTCTTCAATGATAAAAATACATATAGTAAGCCCCTGCTAAATGTCAGGCACAATAGTAAGCACTTATAAGAATTAATAATACAGAGGCCAACAACTAACCCACACATTCATGGGCAACTGGTTTTTGATAAAAGCGCCAAGACATTTTAATTGGTAAAGGGGAGTCTTTCCAAAAAATAATGCTGGAACAACTGATTACACATAATTTTTTTAAAACATTTTTTAAAATCGACACCTTTCATTCCATATATAAAACTTAAATTGACATAGATCAGAGATCTAAATGAAAAAGCTAAAAGGATAAAAGTTTCAGAAAAATTAGGAGAATCTCAAGTTGATCTTGAGATAGGCAAATATGTCAAAATAGGACCACAAAACACTAAAAATCAATAAACTGTACTTAGTCAAAATTTAATACATTTACTCTTTACTCTTACTCTTGAAAGGTGCCATTAAGAAAACAAAAAGGTAAGATTCTGAATGGGAAAAATATTTGTAATTCATATATCTGACAAACAACTTGCATCCAGAATATGCAAAGAACACTCAACACTCAATAGTAAGCAGAAAAACAACCTAATTTTAAAAAATGGTCAAAAATAACTGAACAGACACTTCATAATAGAAGATATATTAACCAATAAGCAGAGAAAATATACCCAGCATCCTTCACTAGAAAAGAAATGTACTTTGAAACGGCAATACTACATAACTGTTAGAATGACTAAAGCAGAACAGACTGACCATACATATCAAGTGCTGACAGAATGTGAAGAATATGACATATTCATATAATTCTGCTGAGAGATGTTAAATGACATGATTACTTCAGAAAATAGTTTCATGGCTTCTTAAACAATAAACATACACCTATCATATATTCCACTCCCAGGTATTTACCAAGAGGAATGCAAATATATGTCTATAAATCAAAGCAATTATTAATAATACCACAAAACTAGAAACCATCCAAGCTCATCAGCAGATAAATGGATCAGCAAAATATAATACAATGGAATACAACTCAGTAACAAGAAGGAATGACTTACTGGTACACACAACATGGGTGAATCTCAAAATGACTTCACTGATACATAAAACTCTAGAAAACATGAAGTAATCCATAATGATAAAAAAGAAGAGTAATGGTTCTATGGGGGCAGGATATAAGGAGGGTATGAACATGGAAAAGATATGTAAAAAAATAACCTTTGGGGCAATAGAAATGTTTTGTACCTTTATTGTTGGGGTGGATTCATGAGAGTGTGTGTGTGCATGTGTGTGTGTGTGTGTGTGTGTGTGTGTGTCAAAATTCATCAAAATACATACTTTAATGCAGTTTAAGTAAATCATTCTCTAATAAAGTTGATTTTTTTAAAGGATACCATAAACAAAGTGAAAAAAACAAGCCACATGAGAGAAAATATCGGTATCAGATATTTTCAAGACTATACAGAATTCAAATTATTTAGAAAATGAAAACAAATGAAATTTTTAAGAGAGGAGAAAAACATAGGTAGGCAATTAGGAAATTTTAATGTATATATTTATGAATATAGGCTATATAACTAAAATATAAAAATCACTGAATGAAATGATAAATCCAAAATAATAGTTTACCCTTGAGGAGAAAGAAAAGGTAATGATATTAAGGGAGAGCAATCCAAGAAACTTCAAATCCCTAATATTTTCTTATTAAATTTAGTGATACAAAGAGCACTCTTTATATTAATCTCTACACACTTCTGTCAATAACCTTATGAAAAAATGTTTAACATCACTAATAATCAAAAACTGAAAATCAAAACAAAAATTAAACCTTTTCATACCCAACTGATTGATAAAAGTTGAGAGTCTGACAATACTAGATATAGTGTGTTACTCTACATATTCACCCAAAACTGCCAGTGAGAGTGTAAATTTTAACCACTTTGATGAAGAACGTAGCAATACTTTTTCTATTGAAAATGGGCATATCCCACCAAGCAAAACCTAAAGTAGAGTTTCCCAACTATTTACCAAGACTCTTCATAAAGGTAACAATTTACCAAGGTACTTGGCTTTCCAACTATTTACCAGTGCACCCCAGCTCCATAAAAGCAGAACTCTTAACTCTGAGTTTTCAGAAAAGATAGGAAAAACCTTAAGAAGATTCATCCAAAGACAGCAGCAAGCCATGAAAACATTATCATTTCTTATGTAGGCTATGTGTGAAAAATGTAGGGAAGCACTGCTCTAAGGAAACTCTTATACACATACCTAAGAAGACATGTACAAGAATATCCACTACCACACCAATTACAATAGTAAAAATTGATAAGTAACCTAAATTTCAAATGGAGACTAGATAAAATAATGGTTTTCACAGAATGGGAACAGACAGACAGATCCATTAATATAATAATTTCACGAACATAACATTTTATGAGAAAAAGTCGTGGAAGGCTATGCACTTTCTATGCCATTTTTAAAAGGTTTTAAGAGAAATTATGAATATATCCATGAGTATAATAATTTCAAAAACATACCAGTTTATGAAAAAATAAAGTCATGGAAGGCTATGTACTTTTCATGCCATTTTTAAAAGGTTTTAAAAGAAGTTTCAAAGATTGCTAGTTGTCCACCAAAATACTCTTCCTTCAATAGTATTAAGAGTTGCAGCTGGGATGAAACTTCCCAACTAGGGTAATGAAATATCCAAGCTTCCTTGAGCCTATTAATGGCCAGCTCAACTAATTTGCCAACTCAGTGTTAGCAAGCTCCACCTTTGAAATCAGTGGTTTAGGTTTATATCATATTCTCTCCCCCTCCCCCATCCTCTCACCCCTGCTTGATTAGCAAAAACTAGAGAATATGCAAGATAGTAGGTTTCTGAATAACTACAAGTAACAGATTAACTCTTTAACCCAGGCTGTCAAATGCAAGACATAAACTTCTATATCATTTAAGTCATTGTACTTTAGTATTTCTTTGCTAACAGTTTAGACTCTTACCCTAACAAATATACAAAATAATACTATATATTTTTATGATATAGTAAACACACATATGTAGATTTCATAATTAAGATATAAAATCCAGAGAATGGAATAATAAATCCAAAACAATATTTTACCCTTGGGGAGGAAGAAGAAATAATAGTATTACACAGAGAGGTTCAAGGGATTTCAAACTCTATAATACTTTAAACTCAGTAATAACAGTGCACTCCTGTTAATCTCTACACACTTTTGTCTAAAATATTTCATAATAAATAATCTGGATTAATGTATGGACAATGATATATTATAAATTTTAATAAAACATTTGCCTTATAATTTATTTTTTTATTTCATTTATTATTATATTATATAAAATTTTCAGGTTAATTACTTACTCTCTTGATCTTCTAAATCACTTCCTTCATATTTAGCCCCCTGAATAAACTGTAAAATGTTCTGTTTAAAGAACCTCTGGGCCAAGTCCAATACATTTTCTCCATTATCATTGAAGGCTTTTAAAGCTTGTGTTCCACTATTCATCCTGCTGAGTAGGAATTTAAAACAATGAAGGTGGCCTTCCATGGCTGCTAAGTGAACTATAAGTAAGAGGAAAAAGAAAAGTTTAATTTTAAAATTGAAATTGAAGCAATTTGAAAAAAAGAAATGATACAGGAGCCCTAATCCTCACAGGGAAATGACTATCTCTGCCTCATATGACAGGAACTTTCCCTGAGAAAGGAGAACAGACCTTCTTTCTAGCCTTTATCTCTTTATACAGTCAGCCTTCTTGTCCTGAAAAAGCAGTAGACCTCCTGGTTGAACAGTTATAGGCAAGGACTCTGTATTATATATTGATATACCCAGAATTTAGAAGAGGGATTGGCATGGAGTAGGTGCTCAATAAATACGTCAAATTATTATTATTTTTTTTGCAGTGCTAGGGATTTGAACCCAGGGCCTTGTGCTTCCAAGGCAAGCACTCTACCAACTGACTTATATCCCCAGCCCAGCCAAATTAGTTTTTTTAAAGATATGATCTCTCTTTGTTGCCCAGGCTGTTCTCAAACTCCTGGGCTCAACTGATCCGCCCCCCTCAGCCTCATGAATAGCTGGGACTAGGGACTACAGGTATGTACATTCATCCCAGCTCCAAGTTAATAAATTTTTTGAAAGGGTGGAACAGAAGCAGTTTAGTCCCAAGGCTACAGTCTTAATCTCTACATTATACTATTAAAAATACATTATACATGGTTATAAAATAATTACAGAGATTTAAATAAACAAAAGTTAGGGTTTTTCTAACCCAGACAACAAAAGACTAACAAAAATAATTAGGCATGTTTTGAATAAAACTAACCCCTACCTTGTATTACACACAGAAAAGTCAGTTCCAGGTAGACTGGGGATTTAATGTGAAAAGTAAAATAATATAACTTCTAGAGATAATATAAAGGAAGGTCTTCATGACTTCAGAAGATTTTTTTAACAGGATATATAAAGCACTAGCCGTAAAGGAAGAGATTATAAACCCTGCTTACATTAAATTTTTGTTTGTGGTTTTTTGTTTTGCTTTTGCAGTACTGGGGATTGAACTCAGAGGTGGTACTCTACCACCAGCCCTTTTTATTTATTAGCTTGAGACAGCGTCTCACCACGTTGTCCAGGCTGGCCTCAAATTTATGATCCTCCATTGCAGGGATTACAAGCACTCACCACCACACCTGGTCTAAAATTTAAACTTCTACTCATCAAAAGATGCCTTAAAGAACGAAAAGGTGATTCAATCCCCAATAACACACACAAAAAAAAAAAATGAAAAGGGAAACCATAGAGCAGAAAAGAGTTGCATGAAAAGATACTTGCAACACATGTAGGCCACAAATGGCTTATATCTGTTCTTTATAAAGAATTACAATCCAGGGCTGGGGATATAGCTCAGTTGGTAGGGTGCTTGCCTCGCAACCACAGGGCTCTGAGTTCAACCCCCCATGCCGCAAAGCAAAAAACAAAAACTATGGTTCAATAAAAAAAGACCTAACAAAAGAAAAATAAGCAAAAGAGTTGAACTAGTACTTCATAAAATAGCCTTTTAAAAAATGTTCAATATTTTTAATCATCAGGAAAATATAAACTAAAGCCACAATGAGAGAGCACTATATACCCATCAGAATGACTAAAATTAAGAAAACTAAGAAAACTAAAAATATCAAGTATTAATGAGAGAGTGGAGCAACTGAAACATCTAGTGAGTATGTAAATTGGCACAACCACTTTGGAAAAGCTAAAGAAGTCAGACATAAAATACCTGGGCTGGGATTGTGGCTTAATGGGAAAAGCACTTGCCTAGCATGTGTGAGGCACTGGATTCAAGTCTCAGCACCACATACAAATGAACAAAGGTTCATCAACAACTAATAAAAATATTTTTAAAAAAAGAATATCTGTGTTCTGCTTGATAATACAAAATTTCAAACACAGAAAGAAAAAAAGGGGGAAAGGGGTAATTATTACTGGATACTAGTAATATTCTGTTCTTGACCTGAATGATGGCTACAGAGAAATGTTCATTTCTGAAAATTCAATGATGTGTGCATTTGAATTGGAAGTTTTGCTAGATAAGTGTTATACTTCAGTTTAAATTTTTATTTTTTAAAAAAATGTGTTAAAAGTGAGCAAATGGGAGATTCAAGATGGCAGGCTAGAAGGCTGTATTCCTAGTCACTGCTTGGCTCAGGATTTAAGCAGCAGGAGACTGCTTCTCTGTGAGGTGGGTGAAAGAGAGATTTCAATAAAACTCAATATTGGACAGTCAGAGTGTCTTTGTTGCACCCGTAGAAAATAAAGTCATCCAAGCCGATCACGTAAAGCCAAAAAACGCCTTTATTTTAGCTGGCCAGTGGCGACCCCCTAAGCAGTGTCCCCAGGGGAAACCCCCGCATTAGTTCTTTGTTGCCAGCATTTATGGGGCTCGGGAAGGGATTAGGGTGCATCAATAGGGAGGGGAGGGATTCTACAGGAATGGAAAGGAATTTGGGTGGGTAGGGAGGCAATGGATTAGGGTGGGTCTATAGGGAGGGAAGGTGGGACTGACTCTCCCCTTTGAGCTAGAGAATCTTCCTGGGGAGCACATTTTAATCTGTTTTCTTTTGCTATAACATTCCCCACTGGTCTTATCCACATTAACAAATCCTTGTTCAGGAAACTAGTGGTTTTTCAGTTTCCAACATCCCAGACTCTGATGGGTTCCATTCCTCAATTTGACCAGATTTCTTATTTTACACTGCCTGTCCTTAATTAGAACTTCCTACTGCTCTAAAGAGAGGGGGCACTGACTGCTCTTGCTGCTTCCAGCTGGAAGGGGGCGGAGTCTGGGGAAGCAGTTTAAAGTTCCTTTTAGAAATCTTGTCAATGAGGATCAGAAGTCTACTTGGGAAGAGCAGGTTGTAAAGTCATCTGGTGTAGGTGTTTCTATGTGAGAGAAATAAGATGACATAAGTACCAAAATGAGATTAATACAGAGTATCATGATATGGTAGAAGTTAATCTCTCACCAGATGGAAGAACTGAGAAGTTGTTCCCATAACAAGGCCTATCAAAGGCTGGAGAGGTTGAGGCCTTTATTTGGGAACTTGAATTATCAGGTACATTTGCCTAAGAATCTCTCTTTTGTAGCCTCCAGTCCTATTCTAGGGACTAACACAAGTACATCTTAATTTACATTAAACTATTGTTCCTTTTAAATGCCCAGGAATGTCTATGGTTTGGTTTTAACTGTTTTGCTAGGTGTTTAAGATCAAGCTGGTCAAATTGACCTGTTCCTGTCTCTTAAGAGTCAGCTGTGCTCTCACAGATGTCACTCGTGGGGAATTTGAGAGTAGCTTCTTAGCTTTGTTCCTGTACTTGGGTGGTGGCAGCTCCTTCATTTCAGCAGCTCCTTCATTCCAGCAGCCTCTGCATTCTGGGGCAAGCAGCAGGGCTCCTCCTGGATTCCAGCAGCTCCAAGGCAGTGGCTTCTGCCTTGTGGACAGCTGACAGCTTTTTGCTTCCATTCATGGCAACGGGAAGCTGGTCCCTGCTCACTCCCATCAGCCCCAGGAGGGCAGGGGCCAAGCCTGTCTGCTCCACTGTTGCACCTCCTTGTTCTCAAAAATCTCTGCTGTGTCTCCAACTCTGGGGGACATGCCTGGAATGCATGGGCTATTGAGAAGCGTCCACTCAGATTTGGGTTCTGTCCTGGACGACTCCGAGCTCTGGTGGTGGTGGCATCTGGCAACCTGGAGGCCGATGGCAGCCAGTGTTTCCTCAGCTCTGGACACAGCGATACCTTCTGTGTGACATAGAAACCAGGCGGTGTCTTTTGCCCACTGTCTGCATGGACGAAAACTCTGAATTCTGGCAGCAGCGAAGGCAGCAGTGTTGACCTGGAGTTGCAAAGTTCCTTAGAGATGCTCTCTCATTCCCTGGATGCAGGCTGACTCTGAGGGCAAGAACCAAAACTGGTTTTCCTGGCCCCTTTGTTTTAATCTCAATCCTTAAGTTTGATCTTAAATATCCAGCAAGCCAGTTTCACCAATTATTATCTCATCTATTTCATAGGTGATGGCCTAGTATACTTCTTCAAAACATTAATCTGGCATCAGCTATAGAGCTTATAAGGAAAATACAAAATAATTAACAACAGTAAAAACATATCTAGTTTGTGTAATAGTCATCCTAAATCCTGCCTGAGTTATATATTTCCTATTTGATATCACAGTAATTTTACAACAAAAAACAACCTTTTGAATGTAACTTTAAATGAGCTGAAAGCTGACTTATTTTGGAAACATTCTGACTTGTAGTAGGGTGGGAGGCAGACCCTTATTTCAGGTAAGGCAGGGCCTTTTACAATCTTAGGCAGAGTGTTCCAGGTTTGAAGTTATTTTTGCCTCCTCTTAGGACATCATTTTACACAGTTTATATGTATTGTTTCCTGAATCTATGTGAATAGTTGTTAACATAATATATTGCATTTAAAACAAATCAAGGAAAGGCTGAGCGCTTTTAACTTTCCTTTTGTGTGGCAGTGTGACCAAATTTTTTTTATGTTTCATGATATTAACCTTTAAACAAATCAGGCTCTCACTAACTTTAAATACATTTGCATTTAAATTTTGATCTCAGTGTGAAAAGTAACAAATTTACATATACCCTATTGATAGCAGGTTCTGTTACAGAACATTTAATGATAAAAATAAGTCCCCAATAAAATCTGCTATTCCCAGAAGCCTGAAACTACCAACACAGACAAGTCTAACCTGGAGAACAGCAGCCCAACAAATTCCCTGCTCTAAAGACCTGCATACCTGGAAGACATGGACACATCAATATATAAAGAGCAACCAAACCTAGTTTTTCAAGAAAAAAACCCTAGGCTCTGCAACATAGCACAATACCCCACCAGTTATTTAACCACAATAGCATAAACCCTAATCTCCAAGACCAATTGCTCCAAAGAATAAAACTTAAGGATATCCTTGTCATTTTAACATATTGATTACACTTTGATTTATATTAGCCTGTTAACATTTGACCTTAGGGGAAAACTTTAAACAGTTTCTAATTGATGGTCTCACATACATATAACTACTTAGTTACACAAAAACTTGTTGGAATTTGCCCTTTACCTACACACAGACTTTCTTACCCAGAAATATTTTCCTTTTCCTTTCACTGAATATATTTTCATACCTAGAACTTTCCACTTTCCCTTTCCAATCTGTTGACTCCTTCTTTGTTCATATTCTAAAACAACTCCTATGAAATTTCTGAATTTAGATAAATTGTTAGGATTTCACTCTTAGTAATCTTGCTCTCAGTGATGATACAAAACAATTCCAAATCCCTTTATTTACCAATCCATGAAAACACCAATAATGCTAAAGCATGTTACCCCATGGAATTTAAGGTGTAATATATTAAATCTAATTTACTTATTTTACTCTAATGACCAAGATCAGACAAGTATTTTGAATAGTATATGCCATCTCTTTCCTGAGGAAAAGTCCTAAAAAAAGTTGATATTACACATTTTATAGACATCAACATTTTATTAATTGATCACCTAGAGACTTGTGAGGTTAGATATATTTTACCTTCATTTCTTTACTAAATTTAAATTGAAACTTTATCTCCATTGCAATGTAACAAGATGTTCAAAAATTTAAGTTGAATAAAAAATAGGACTGACCAAAAGTTATGAGCTCAACAAGTACTCAGCTGGCCGATGCTTATTCTCAAATAAAACACTCTTTTGGTTTTTTTTTTTTCCTTGGGTTGGAAATTGGTCTCCTACTGGGCTTTTTGCTTCCTCTATTATCATTTCAATATAAGTTCTACTTGAGATTTGGTTCCAGCAGAAACCTGATGTCTCGGGCATTTTAACCATTTTTTTCAGGACAGGGTTTGAATGCTTAAGAGCTCTGTAATGGGTTTTTGTTATTCCTCCTGGGTGGAGGCACATGTCATTTACATATTGTAAAGCAATTCACTGTGGGGGTGCTATAACACTGGGTGGGGGTGGACCTGGTTCCTTCTCCCCCTCAGGAAGGAGAGAGGGCAGGTGCTAGGGTGCCCCCGAGTCATCTTCTCCCTCCTTGGGCCCCTGGATTTGGAAATGGCTTTTGGCAGAGTTACCTGAGGCTTGAGGGATTGGTAGCAGCGCAAGTTGCATTTACGCCTTTGTCATCAAACCGGTGCAGCCTCTCCTAGTTCCCAAACTAGAGGATGAGAAGTCTGAAAGGCAATGCTTAAACCATTTTGGCTTATCTGTTAGCATGTTAAGGCACCTGGTCCAGATGATTTGGCTGCCCAATGCCCTGAGGGTGCCAATCAACCTTGAAAGTGGTCCATTCTGATTTACAAAACTTTCTTAAGTTATATCCATTAACAAAAGCTCCCTAGTCAGCGGCACGTTCTTGGAAGTCCTGAAAATTATCTAAAAAACAAGTTAGAACAGTGAGGCACATGGTTGACTGACTCTGTCCCACAGTAGACTGTCCTGGAGAGAGATGCTACATAGAAAACAAAGCCAAAACACTGAAAACACAAATGGCCATGAACCAGACTGACAAGACAAATACAGACAGACAGACATTGGCTGACCAGATTAGTCCCCATGCGGCCTACCAGACTGGGCCCACACGGAGGTCCTACCAAACTCCGCATAGAGGCCTACTGGACTAGGCCTAAGCCACATGTGGCGGCTGAGCAGACCCAGCCCCAGGCCCCCACCCAGAGGTCGAGTGGACCAGGCCCACCAGACTGGACCCCACGCCACCCAGACTAACAAGACAAATACAGACAGACAGACAATGACCAGCTAAGGCCCCATGGGGAGGCCTATTGGACTGGGGCCCACGTGGAGGCCGAAAGGAACTGGCCCCAGGCAGTGGCTACCCATCAGCCAGCCACGTGGCAGCTGAGCGGACCGACTCCAGATGGCGCCTATGCATCAGCCAGTCACACGGCAGCCAAGCAGACCCAACCCCAGACTGCGGCTGAGCGGACCGGCCCCAGGTGGCAGCTACGCATCAGCCACCCACGCTGCAGCCGAGCGGACCAACCTCAGACCGCAAGACCCCCGGAGGAGACCCACCAGACTGGACCCCCCAGAGGAGGTTCACCAGAATGGACCCCCCAGCGGAGGCCCACCATACTGGACCTTATAGGGATTTTCCTTCTTCCCTGCCATGTCTTTACTCAAGATGGTGCCGACAGAGCTTCTCTCCGGGCTTGTTCCCCTGCTCCACCCTGCTAATGGCACGAACCTTAGACCAATGACCAAGCTACACGGTGGCGGTTAACATAGGGAACAAATAGCTTGCTGCCCCGCCACTTACCAACAATCTGCCCCTCGCAGAAATCCCCTACACACCCTATATAACCCTGGTGATTGTTCAATAAAACGGAACTTCTCCAATGGTGTGCCTTGAGTCTTGGTGTCGATTATTTTCATTGGTGCCAAAACCCGGGATGAGGGGGATACCCTCATTTATTGAGGACCCCCTCCACCAAGGCTTATCGTCCTCGTCCACCTTTTTGATCTGATATTCCACAACCAACACTGGTTGATTGATAGGTGAGTTACCCCAGTGGAGGCTACCGCCCTTGGCCTGACTATAGCGGGAAATTTGACCGTGATCGTCCGGCAAATCCCCAATATCTAGTCAAGGGGAGAGATTACACCCCATCTCAGTCTACATGACCATGGTGGACTCTCTGGGGCCTCTCAATTAGCTTATTCCTGTTGGGTGGTGTGGAAGAACAGACCCCTTTTCCTTTCTCTCTCCTCCTCCTCCTCTTCCTCCTCCTCCTCCTCCTCCTCCTCCTCATCCTCCTCCTCTACTTTCTCTCTCTCTGCCTCTGGAACTGTCCGAAAACCTGGCTCTAGGTCTTCCGTGACCACCGGCACATATACCTGGCAGTTGGACCCTCAGGTGATGATCTGATTGTCCTCCTTGCCCCGACTCTCCTGAGTCATCCAAGCAGTACACCACTTGGGGATGCCTGAGGGGTAGTCTGCTCGGCTCAGTCTCCAGTCCGGAAGTCTTTTCCTCACTCACATTCCCTCTCCCGAACATGGGGGCCTCTTCTTCCCTCCCCACCGACTCCCCTCTAAAGTGTCTCTTATCCAATCTGGACTGACTATCCCTCACACCATATATTAAGCCTCAACTTCTTATTAAGTTCTGCACACAAGATTGGCCTCGATACCCCTTAGACAACCGCAGTATTTGGCCTGCTGAAGGATCATTAGACCCCCAAATTCTCCAAGATTTATTTAACTTTGTGAGCGCTCAAAAAAATGGAAGGAGATTCCCTACATCGAAACCTTTTTCCTCCTCCGCTCTCACCCCGAGCTTTACTCCACCAATGACTCCTCTATTTCCTCTTTTGACCCACTGATGAACCTCCCCCTTATCATCCATTCCCCACAGCTCCTATTAGTCCCTCCCCAGACTCCTCTTCTTCATTCGTCGATTCCTTTAGTCCTCCTGTGACCCAATCTCATACCCGGTTGCCCCAAACCGTGGCACTGTTGAGAGAGGTGGCAGACCCTGAAGGCATTATGCAAGTACATGTTACCTTCTCTATGACTGATCTCACTCAATTAGACAGGAGATTAGGCTCCTTCACTATGGACCCTACCACTTACATTCGGGAGTTCCAGTGGGTCCTGCAAGCCTATAGCCTTACACGCCATGATATATGCATGCTCCTAGCCAATACTCTCCTTCCCGAGGAACGTACCAGGGTCTGGGAACTTGCTAGAGCACATGCTGATGAAACCCATCTGGTAAATCCTAATCATCCAACTGGACCTCATGCTGTTCTGGAGCAAAACCCCGATTGGGACTACAACACCCATGCAGGATTGCAACTTAGAGATCAATTCGCTGCATGCGTTGTGGCAGGCCTGAAGAAGGCAGCATGCAAGGCTGTCAATTTTCAGAAAATACAGGAGATTCAAAAGAAGGATGAAACACCGAGTTTTTAGATTGACTCACTAAGGCCCTTCAATATACCAACTTGGACCCTGAAACTCCTGATGGCCGGCATGTCCTTATGACATACTTCCTATCACAAAGCTATCCTGATATTAAGGCCAAACTTAAAAAACTTGAGCAAGGACACGCAAATCCCCAGACCGAAATCTTAGCCATGGCCTTCAAGGTCTTTCACAATCGAGATGAGGAAGTTGAGCACCGTAGATACCAGAGACAGGAAAAGGTGGAACAGAGCAAGTTTCAAATGCTTGCCCAGGTCCTTCAAATGCGGCAACAGCAGCTACCATGCGCCAAAATTCCCCTGGGTGCCTGTTTTAAGTGTGGCAAGGAGGGTCACTAGGCTAAAGCATGCCCAACTCCCAGGACCCCACACACACCCTGCCCCAAATGTCAGCAAATGGATCACTGGGGTTCTGATTGTCCTAGTTCCCGCAGGGGGGCTACAGCCAAAAACCCTCTTGGGTGTAGCACTCAATGACTGACGGGGCCCTGGATCCTCCTCCCCGGCCATTATTATCAGCAGGCAGGAACCTGGGGTATAAATGCAGGTGGATGGGCACAAAATCAACTTCCTTCTTGACACTGGGGCAACCTTTTCGGTCTTGAGGGAGTTCTGGGGGCCTACTGTGCCGTCGTCTTCTCCTATTGTCGGGGTAGGAGGGAAAACCATATATCCTCAAAAAACTCCTCCACTGCTGTGCTCTATCAACAAGTTCCCATTCTCACACTCCTTTCTGGTGATGCCTCAATGCCCAGTACCACTCCTCCATAGGGACATTCTTTCAGCATTAAAAACTACCATTTCTATCCAAGTTCCATCCTCAACCACCCCACATTTCCTGTTGGCTCTCTTGGTCGACAACCCATTCTGCTCCAAATGTGATGATTGGTTAGACTCTGATCTTAAAAAGGATCATTTTCCAGTTCCCGTGAGCTTGGTAAATCTTGTTATCTGGGACATCCACAACCCTTCAACTGTCAATTGCCCTCCTGTCATGATTCACCTTAAAAACCCCAACCAATTTCCCAATCTCAATATCCTCTTTCCACTACAGCCCTGACGGGAGCTCACAGCCTATCATTCAGGATCTTTTGAAAAAGGGATACATTCGGCCTACTCATTCTCCCTATAACACTCCTATTCTGGCAGTAAAGACTTACTGACTTACAAAGGCTTGCAGACACTCCCTCCTTCCCAGATATTTCTTTTCTTGTATCCTTTCTCCAGAATCCTGCCATTACCTTCCAAACCTGTCCTCCCTTGTATCCTGCCTCGCTGCTTCCTGTCACTTCTGATTCGCTCAATTCCCCTGTGCACCGCTGTACTGAGGCTCTGGAGACCTTTTTACCATGTCCCACCTCTATTTTCTGAGGGCCCCCTACCCCAATCCGATTTTGTTTGGTTTTCAGATGGGAGTGTATTCACACAGGACAGGATAAAGAGGGCCGGATATGCCATTGTCTCTCATTCAGCGGTCATCGAGGCAAACCCACTCCCCATTAACACCACCAACCAACAAGCTAAATTAATAGTGGCCACTAGGGCCTTTGAATTCACAGTCGGGAAAACTTTGTCCCTATACACAGATTCCAAATACGTCTTCCATATCCTGCTATCCCATGCAGCCATATGGAGAGAAAGGGGCCTCCATATGTCCTCCATCCAAGGGCACTTCAGTAATTAATGCAAAACTCATTTTCCAACTCATTGATGCTTCCAGATTGCCATCTAAACTGGGAGTTACTCACTGTCGGGCTCACCAATCTGATTCTTCCCGTTACTGCTGGAAATTCCAAGGCTGATTAGGCTGCGCGGGCAGCAGCCCTACAATCCCCCAATTCATCCAATGTGCTTGTGCTCACACCCTCCGAGCACGACCACAGTCCTGGCTCTGAAGACAAGCAAGAGCAACTCTTCCATTTTCTCCACTCCCTATTTCATTCAAGTTCTCAAAGTCTTGAACTTTTTCTCCGTTCCTTTTTTCTCCTCTCAGCCGAAAACAGACTCTTCTGCAGCAAATCTCCTCCACATGTCATACTCCCTCTTGCTCTTCTCCCCTTAAGGGCTCTGCCCAAGAAACCTTCACTTCTCTCCCCTTTCGAACTAATATATGACTGCCCTCTTGTTCCCCTGGGCATCAATCCCTCAGCCTGGCCCATTCCCAACCAGTATGCCCTGCCCCTTCTTTTCCACCTTTGGGCTGAATTATGGAAATATCAGGATTGGCTTCTTCTTGATCCCGATAGATCTCAAAATCCCTTTCCCTTACAAAAGACTCATTACATCCAAAATGGGAAGGTCCAACACGGGTTATACTACGTACTCCAACAGCTACTAAACTATCCCTCCCAGGTCCAGGTCACCATTTGACTCCTTGGATTCACATCTCCAGGCTAAAGCCAGCTCCCGCCTCATCCGGTTTCAAGGACACCTATCCAGACCCCACCTCAGCGTTGTCTGTTCATGACTCCACACCAAAATATTCTTGTTCTTCCTCACCCAGCGAACCCTTGAAGCTCTGCTTCTCTTGCATCTCTCTCTTTGAACCAATACTAGAAGATGTCACCTAAGTCAATGTTTGTCTCACTAGTCTATCTCTGGCTTTTATTCCATCTTGTCATTTCCTCGCCCTTTTTTTTAAGATTCTGAGTCAGAGAAACTTACACAGAAAAAAAAATACTAAAACCACCACTCTAGCAGGCACACCCTTGCAGGATGTGCCGCCAAAATAAAAATCCCACTTTTCCTGTCTATTGTCGGGGTTTTCTAGAGACCCCTTTTGTTATCCCTCCTGCTACATGGTATAGATGGCGGCTGGCAACTTGCCAAAAGGAGCCTTAGTTGTATACAATTTGAGGAAGTGTTTACGATTGGCCGGAGCTTCTGCATGTCCTGCGTGTGATCTCTGTACGCTCTATATCTGTAATACTGTAAATCCATGCGCTGCCTGCATGGACAGCTTTCTGATTGGTTGCCTTTGTCTATATAACCTGTAGCAATTTCCTCCTGAGAGGAGAACAAAGAAAAACTTAACAAGATGGCCATGGTGTAAACAGAGCTTTCAACCAGCCTACGTGTCGCGTCTCTCTGCGGGCAGGGATTCGCGATAGTCTATGGGGCTATTACGTCAGGTGGCCCCATCCTGGTACTTCTGCTACTTATATGACCAGACTAAAGACTATTGCAAACAGTGGCCAGACACTTACGGGGTTAGCCTTTCTACCCATCCTGGTCGGTGTGTCTCTAACAACCTCTGCTGCAGGAGCTACTCTCTCTGGAGGGGCACTTGGTCACTCTCTGTGGGCAGTGGAGGAAATCAACACCTGTCTTAAAAGTGCACTCACTTCCACGGCCTCATTATCCTCTCTTCAAAAACAGGTTACTTCCCTGGCTCAGGTAACTCTCCAGAACCGAAGAGCTTTACATCTCCTTACAGGAAGAATGCTGTGACTATGTCAATGAATCAGGTCTAGTAGAGCAAAATATTGTTAAACTGCGGGACTTAGCCACGGGACTTCAAGGATCACCCGGTAACTCCCCTTTCTCCTTTTGGCTTCAGTCACCTTTAATCACGTGGGTCTGGCCAATGTTGGGTCCTGCACTCATTAAGTTCATTCAAAACCAGGTTGGAAAAATTTCTAACCAAACTTTCAATCAGCTTCTCCTCAGGAATTGGAATTATCAGTATTTGAGCACAGAGGATCCACACACATCCTCTAGGGAATGACCTTCCTTGCTGCTCTCCAGGACGATACCTGGCTCTGCCTGACCATTTCCTACCCAGATGACTGGTGGAAGGCTGTGTAGGACTTGTGGCTGCAGGGCACATTTTATGATCTGTCCCCATCTGAGGTTATGATTTGCTCTGCCCTAATGTGGGGTCTCCTTAGCACATTTATCCCTGAATCCCCTTCACCCCCTAACGATGCCCCAAATCAGCAGGAAGTAGCCAGATCGAGCGACGTCCAGAATCCCACATAAAATAACAAAAAGGGAGGAATATAGGGATTTTCCTTTTTCCCCGCCATGTCTTTACTCAAGATGGCACCGACAGAGCTTCTCTCCTGGCTTGATCCCCTGCTCCACCCTAATGCTAATGGCGCGAACCTTAGACCAAAGACCGAGCTACATGGTGGTGGTTAATGTAGGAAACCAATAGCTTGCTGCCCCACCACTTACCAACAACCCACCCCTCACAGAAATCCCCTAGCACGCCTTATATAACCCTGGTGATTGTTCAATAAAACGGAACTTCTCCGATGGTGTGCCTTGAGTCTTGGTGTCAATTTCTTTCAGACCCCCGAAGGAGGCCCACCAGGCTAGGCCTCACAAGGAGGCCTACCAGGGGACAGGAGCGACGTCTCACCCTGACCTGGGACTGGTATAAGCAACTGCGTCCAGTCTGACCAAGTCCCCCAGATACAGAAAGTCGACTCACTGATACAGGATACCTGGTGGCTTCATCCAGAAGAGCATCCTGAAGATGGGCTGGGATCCCCCCAAGAGTGAGGCTGAGGCGCATCTCTCAGGAACTCCCCTCTACTCAGGGTGGGGGCTCCCAGGCAACCATCATAGGAGGCCAATTTAGGCGTGAGGGCTTGGAGAAATAAAATCTCAGTGGGACCTCCAAAGGTGGTACCTGAAGAAAATAAAATCATCCAAGCTGATCATGTAAAGCCAAAAGAAGCCTTTATTTTAGCTGGCCAGCGAGGATCTCCGTACACCTAAAAGCGGTGTCCCAGGAAATCGCGCATTTACGGGGCTCAGGAAGGGATTAGGGTCTATAGGGAGGGGAGGGATTCTACAGGAATGGAAAGAAATTTGGGTGGGTAGGGAGGGAATGGATTAGGGTGGGTCTCTAGGGAGGGATTAGGGTGGGACTGACTCTCCCCATCGAGCTGGAGAATTTCCCTGGGGAGCACAACATTTTAATCTGCTTTCTGTTGCTATAACACTTAGTGACTCAGAAATTTGGGTACATTAAACAAAGAAGACTACATTGGAAGGGCTGGAGATGTAGGAGAACAAGAACAAAACAAGCACAGAATATTTTACCCAGGTGGAGTCAAGTCAGAAAAACAATGGAGAGCCCAACTCACTTTCCCTCTTTGAGTCTAATGGATGATGTGAGCAGGAAGGAGGTCAGGAAACTGAACAGGTGAGGCAGGCATACACTAAGGGACTAATCCTGGGAAACATGGAAAGGCTGTGTTCAGGGGTAGCAGAAAGGGTGAATGACTGGCTCCCTCACTTCAGAAGTAAAATCCTAAGGAGGCTCCTGAGATCCATACTCCCAGCAGAGATCAGCAACTGCCAGGGCCTGGGGGTATGTTGATCTAATCTCTCCAGAGCAGACACAACCCAAGGAAGCCCCTGAGGTCTGATTAAACCTAAGCCCCACCTGCTGGAACTCCACTTCAGAACTCTGTAGGGGTCCCACCCTGGAAGAGCATCAGTCTGGTCTGTCAGACAAAACTCCAGCTGACAGTACTTACCATCCCATCCTATCTTATACTGGGGAGAAGAGAAGCTGAGAATTATTTGAACCAGTTTCAGCCATAGGCCACTCCAACTGGCAGCTTGGTGAGCAGAACAAAAAGAGGAAGGGTTTAACAATCCTTAGCCCTTGTTCTTTCACTCAGTAGAAAGCTCAAGAAGAAATGAGGAGTTGGGGTTGTGGTTCAGTGGTAGAGCACTTGACTAGCATGTGTGAGGCACAGGGTTCGATTCTCCGCACCACATATAAATATATGAACAAAATAAACGTCTGTCAATATTTAATAAAAAAGAAGAAATGAAAAGAAAGTCAATCAAGCATAGAGAGTGACCATATATTCTTATTGACTATTTTGACCATCTCCATGGAAACAATTCCTTAATTTTTCATTAAGAATCTTGTTTTCTTTTTGTTTTTGTATGTGTTTTTGCTGTGCTGATTAGTTCATAACATATATACATATCCATATTTATTTCCTTTTTCTCATTTTTAGCATTTTTTTCAAATGTTATTTTTCCTTTTTTTTTTTTTTTTTTTTGGTACTGGGGATTGAACCCAGGGGGGCTTAACCACTGAGCCAAATCCCACATCCGCGGCCCTTTTTTAAAATTTTTTATTTTGAGGCAGGGTGTCACCCAGTTCTCAGGGCTGTGCTAGGTTACTGAGGCTGGCCTCGAACTTACAATCCTTCAACTTCCTTCCCAAGCCACTGAGATTACAAATATGCACCACCATGCCTGGCCTTGCCTTATTTTTTGAGGGTCAGGGTTTTTGATTAGTATATTTTGGTTTTATTTTATATTGTTTTTATTTGTCTGTTTCTCTTATTTCTATTTCTCTCTTTTTTCTGCTAACAGCCAAACCTCTTGTTCTTTCACTCCCCTTTCCTTTGTTACTTCTATTTTTCTCCTTCCTTATAAGCATCACATGCTACACCTCTTATGCATTCTCTTCATTCACTTTAAAATTGTAAACTCTTTCTACCTATCACATTTTCTTTTTTCTTAATTAACTGTATTCTTACCATCTTTTATCACTAATTGGTTTATATAACTCCTATCCCCACCATTAATGCTGTTACAATTATTACTGCAGTGGATGCTATAGTTGACACCTGCTGTCTGATTTAACACCAGATGTAATATATGGTTACTTATTGTTTTTGCTGATGGCAATTACTGACCTTACCATTTCTGTTTTTTGTGGCAATGAACATTGTAGATGTCATAATAGGAACCAAGTATTTAGTTTACTGCTGTATATTGTTTGCATAGATTGTTGCAATTGTTTATTTTTCCCTATTCTAGGAGATGCTGGGAACCTACAAGGACACTACAAGTTCACAGGGTAAAATTCTGCTGCTGAACTCAACTCAACCAAAAGACAGCACACCTTGGTCTATATACAAATTAATGACAATCTTTAGCTATACTTTCATAGAAAGAATAGAAGAAACAAAAACCCAAACTAACAATCAGGACCCAAGTAGGAATGGCTAGGGGTGGGCCCCAAGGTCCCACCTGAGGACATCTATTGCTATAGCCAAAACAGAGAGAAAAAACACAAAGGCGGTGGATACTGCACCTACAAGGGGGTCTCAATCCAAAAATACTCTAGGACACTTTGGCAAGTGAAGACTGTGCTCTACAAAGGCCCACACGTAAAAGTGGAAGAGGCACACATTCCAAAAAATGTATAAAACCCAACACATGAAATACAAGAAATATAAAAAAGCCAGCTAACACAATAACTCCTAAAGGTCATGATTCACCAGCAAATGACCCCAAAAACATTGAAGTAGATGAAATATCAGCTAAGTAATTCAAAGGAATTATTACAAAAATGATCAATGAATTCTAAAAGAACACTGAAAAACAACTGAATGAATTTCAGAAATTGGTACAGAATATGAATGAGAAATTCAATAAGGAGATAGAAATGTTTAAAAAGAACCAAACAGATCTTGGAAATGAAACATACAATAAATCAAATAAAATTTTTACTTGGAAGTCTCTCTCATGTAGTACACCACAATGAACACAAAATCTCAGACTGGAAGATAAAGTGGCCAGCCTCGAACATTCTGACAATATTTTTTTGTGTGTGTGGTGCTGGGGATTTGAACCCAGGGCCCTGTGCTTGTGAAGCAAGCACTCTACCAACTGAGCTATATCCTCAGCCCCACATTCAGACAATATTAAAGGAAAAAAATTAGTAACCATGAGCAAAATATACAAGAACACAGGGACATGAGGAGACCAAGTTGAAGAATCACTGGAATTGAAGAGGATTATGAGATGTGGGTTAATGGAATGGATAAACTCTTCAGGGAAATAATAATAAAGAATTTTCAAAACCTTCAGAATATGATAGATATTGAAATATCAGAGGCATTCAGAAACCCAAATAGACAGGATCAAAAAAGAATCGCTCTGTGACACATTATAATTAAAATGTCTAACATTCAGAATAGGATAGAATTTTAAAAGTCTCAAGAGGAAACATCAGGCCACATTTAGAGGGAAGTGATTCAGAATCACTTTAGATTTCTTAGAACGAACTCTACAAGCCAGGATGTGTTCCAAGGCCTGAAAGAAAATAACTGTCATCCAAGACTACTAGATCAAGCAAGGCTATCATTCAAAAATATAAGATGAAATAAAAACCTTGCAAGATAAGCATAAAATAAAATAATTCATGACTGCTAAACCAGTATTACCAATCTTAAAAAATGCTACACACAGAAGAAATAAAAAAACAAATCTCAGAGCTTAAAAATCTCATTTTAAGAGCAACTAAGCAAATGAGAAAAAGGACCAAATTAAACATAATAAATAAATGAAAATAATAAGAATAAACATTCCTCTATAATAACATTGAATGTAAATGGTCTCTACTCTCCAGGTAAAAGACATAAACTGACAGAATGTATTAAAAAATAAGGCCCAATTATATTCTGTTTGTAAGAGACATACCTTACATGCAAAGACAGCCACAGCCTGAAAGTGAAAGGACAAAAATTGACATACCATATGAATGCAGTCCAAAAGCAAGCAGGAGTACCTATTCTCATATCTGACAAGGCAGATTTCACATCCAAATGAATCAGAAAAAAAACAAAGAAGGTCAATTCATATTGGTAAAGAGAAGAATCCAACAAAAAGATATAACAATAATAAATATTTATGCCCCAAATGTGGGTTCAATTACATGAAAAAGAGACACTTCTCAAATTGAAGGCCCAGATAAACACAAGTACAATAATACTGGGTAATTTCAACACACCTATCTCACCATTAGACAGGTCATCCAGACATAAACTCAGTAAAGACTCTTTGGACCTGAAAAATATTATAAATCAAATAGACCTACCAGACATCTATAGAATATTTTATCCACTAACGCTGAATACACTTTCTTCTCAGCAGCTTATGGATTCTTCTCCAAAGTGGACATATTGTAGGCCACAAAGCAACGCATCAAATACAAAAAACAAAACTGATATAATTCCTTGCATCTCATTATATCATAATGGAATGAAATTAGAAGTCAACTTGACAAAACTCTACAGAAACTATATAAACACACAGAGACCGAACAATACTCTTTTGAATGCTGAATGGGTAATAAAAAGAAATCAAGGGACAAATTTAAAAATTCTTAGACTCAAATGAGAATAGTGATACAACATACCAGAACCTCTGGGACACTATGAAGGCAGTCTAAGAGGAAATTTTATAGCTGAGTGCTTACTAAGAAAATCAGGAAGATCCAAGTAAACAACCTTATGATGTATCTCAAGGCCCTTGAAAAAGAAGAAAAACTAATTCCAAAACCAGTAGAAGGAAGGAAATTATTAAGATCAGAGCCAAAATAAATAAACCTGAAGAAAAAAAAAACAATACAAAGGATTAATGACACAAAGAGTTGGCTCTTTGAAAAGATAAACAAGATTGATAAGCTCTTAGCCAAACTAACCAAAAGAAAAAGGGAGAAAACACAAATTAATAAAAGTAGAAGTGAAAAAGGAAAAATCACCACAGACATCTCAAATCCAGCAGATCATTAGAGACTATTCTGAGAACTTATATTTTAATAAAGTGGAAAACCTAGAAGGAATGGATACATTTCTAGACAAATATGATCTGCCGAAAGTGAATCAAGAGGATGGAAAACCTAACTTGTAATGAGATATAAGCAGTAATAAAAAGAAAAGCCCAGGACCAGATATATTCTCATCTGAATTCTATTAAACCTTTAAAAAAGAACTAAACCACTACTCCTCAAATTTTCCATGAAATAGAAAGGGATGGAACAAATCCAATTTCATTCCATGAAGCCAGTATCACTCTCATATCAAAATCATATAGGACATATCAAGAGAAGAAAACTGTAGACTAATATCCCTGATGAACTTAGATGCAAAAATACTTAATAAAATATTAGCACATAGTGTTCAACAACATATTAAGAAGATTGGACACCACAACCAAGTTGGTTTTATTCCAGAGATGCTAGGATGGTTTAATATATGTAAGTCAACAAATCACATTAACAGAATTAAGGACAAAAATCACTTAGTGATCTCAATAGATGAAGAGAAGGCCTTCAACAAAACTCAGCACCCATGCATGATAAAAATCATTGAAGAAACTAAGGATAGAAAGAACCTACCTCAATATTATAAAGGTATGAAAAACCCAAAGCCTCATAGATTGGAAAAAACTAAAAGCTTTCCTTTAAAATCTGGGACAAAACAAGGATATACACTCTCACCACTCCTATTTAATGTAATGCTAGAAATTCTAGCCAGAGCAATTAGACAAGAGAAGAAAATAAAGGAATAAAAATAGGAAAGGAAGAAGTCAAATTAACACTGTTATGATATCCTATACCTAAAGGATCCAAAAAAACTTCACCAAAGACTATTAGAGCTAATAAACAAATTTGGCAAAGTAGCAGGCTACAAAATCAACATACAAAATCAATAGCTTTCCCATATACCAACAATAAATCTGCTTAGAAGGAAACCAGGAAAACAAATTCATTCACAATAGCCTCAAAAATAAAATAAAATACCTAGGAATAAATCTAATCAAGGAGGTAAAAAACCACTAAATGAAAACTACAGAGCATTTAAGAGGGAAATTGGCCAGGCGCGGTGGCGCACACCTGTAATCCAAGCAACTTGGGAGGTTGAGTCAGGAGGATCACGAGTTCAAAGCCAGCCTCAGCAACTTAGCAAGAACCTAAGCAACTCAGTGAGACCCTGTCTCTAAATAAAATACAAAATAGGGCTGGGGATGTGGCTCAGTGGCCGAGTGTCCCTGAGTTCAATCCCTGGTTCCAAAAAAAAAAAAAGAAGGAAATTGAAGAAGACTTCAAAAGATTGAAAGACCTCCCAAGATCATGGATAGGCAGAATTAATATTGTTCAAATGGCCATACTACCAAAAGCAATATACAGATTCAACATAATCCTCATCAAAATACCAATGACATACTTCACAGAACTAGAAAAAACAGTTCTAAAATGCATTTGGAAGAATAAAAGACCCAGAATAGCCAAAGCAATTTTCAGCCAAAAAAGCAATGCTGGAGTTATCACAATTCCTGACTTCAAATTATATTACAGAGCTATAATAAAAAAATGCATAGTACTGGCATAAAACCAATTATGTAGACCAATGGTAAAGAATAGAAGACACAAAGACAAATCCACACATCTACAGTCATCTGATCCTTAACAAAGGTGCCAAAAACATACATTGGAGAAAAGAGGGGCTTTTTAACAAGTGGTGCTGGGACAACTGGTTAATCATATGTAGAAGAATGAAACTAGACCCATATCTCTCACCTTGCCCCAAAATCAACACAAAATAGATCAAGGACCTTGAAATTAGACCAGAAACTATGCAACTTTTAGAATTAAATGTAGGGCCAGCACTCCAGCTTTTAAGCACAGGCAATGACTTTCTTTTTAGGGGTCTCAATAGGACCCCTAAAGCTGAGGAAATAATGCCAAGAGTTAATACACAGGACAGCAACAAATTAAAAGGCTTCTGTACAGCAAAGGAAACAATTAGGAATGTGAAAAAAGAGTCCACAGAATGTGAGAAAATCTTTGCTAGCTACTCTCTGAGTGATTAGTAACTGATTAGTATCTAGAATATACAAAGAGCTCATAAAACTTTACACCAAATAATCAAATAATCCAATTAATAAATGGGCAAATAAACTAAACAGATACTTCTCAAAAGAAATGCAAATGACCAATAAATACATGAAAAAATGTTCAATATCATTAGCAGTTGGAGAAATGCAAAATCAAAACTACACTGAGATTCCATCTCACACCAGTCAGAATAGTACAAAAATACAAATAACAAGAAATGCTAGAGAGGATAAGAAGAAAAAAGAACATTTTTACACTGGGGTGATGGGACTATAAATTAGTACAACAGTTATGGAAATCAGTATAGAGGCGCCTCAAAAGACTAGGCATGAAACCACCATATGACCAGCTATACCACTTCTTCCTATAAGTAATATATGCATATCCATGTATATAGCAGCACAATTCACAACAGCCAAACTATGAAACCAGACTAGGTGTCCATCAGTGGGTGACTAAATAAAGTAAATGGAGTATATATACACAATGGAGTTTTATTCAGCCATGAAAAAAAATGAAATTATGGCATTTGCAGGAAAATGGATGGAACTCAGAGACCATTATGTTAGGCAAAATAAGTCAAACTCAGAAGGTCAAATGTTGTATGTTTTCTCACATATACAGAAGCTAGAGAGAAAAAGGGAAAACCAAGGTGGGGTGGATTTCCTAAAAATCAAAGAGACATCAGAAGAGGAAAAGAATCAATGCGTCAAAGGTGGGGATGGAGGGGAGAAGTGCTGAGGAGTGATATTGGCCAAATTATATTGTTATATTGGGTGCATATGGGAATACATAACAATAAATTCCATCAATATGTACAAGTATAATGCACCAATAAAAAATGTGGGAAAAGGGGGCAAATGAATACACAAAGTTCTTTATTAATAAAAAGTAGTGTTCTTCTCAAAAAACAAATAAAAAGAAATAGAGCAAAATAAAATCATTTTCAGATACACACGCACAAAAAGAGTGAGTTTATACCAACAAATATTCACTAAATGAACACAAAAGGATGTTCTTTTGGTGGCCATGGGTGCAGCTCAGTGGTAAGAGCACATGCTTACCATGCACAAACTCAAATCACCAGCAACTTACCCTCAGCAAAAAAGAAAAAAAAAAAAAAAAAAAAAGACGTTCTTTAGAAAGAAGCAAAAGGATTCCAGATAGTAATGTAAAGGTATAGATGAGGCCAGGAGATATATAGGAGCCAAATTATAAAAGTCTCATATAACAAAGTAATCAAGGCTCTACAGGGATCCCAAGGGGTTCTAAATGGCAAAGTAATTTGATAAGACCTATTTATATTATTCTGCCTAGCCTCCCCCTTCATGTGTTTGCTTCTTAAGATTTCTTTAGGATGTAATTCATGTATCATTTTCACTCTAAAATCAGTGTGATCTATCCCTTTTCTGAATTTCTACAGCATATCTTAAAGAAAACAGTGTGCTTAGAACCAATGTCCAAACTGGCCAGAATATTGCAGGTTAGACAACTGCATTAGCAAATTAATTCAAATACACTTGTGTCCTCTATTTATATTATTTAAAATGTCAGACTGGAGATCTAGCTCAGGTGGTAGAGTGCTTACCTGTTAAGCACAAGGCCCTGGGTTCAATCCTCCGTATTGCAAATAAATAAATAAATAAATAAATAAATAAATAAATAAATAAAATGTTAAAAGGTTGTCTATGGGACATATAGGTATGAAATTAAAAGATCAGAACACTAGACACTAGATGAAAGAAAAAGCTTCTGGGAAGAACAAAACAATGCTTAATTTTGCCAATTTCTGTTTTGCTGATATAGTTAAAAAAAATCAGTCACATGAGGGGTGCATAATAGGTGAGATATCAGATTAAAAAAAGTTCATGTTAACATACTAACTATTTTAGTTTTGTGAAGGACTTTAATAGAATGATTAGAGTTTAAATCTCTTAAATATGATCAAACATTTAAGAGCTGATGTTAATAAAAATAAAATATTTGCTTTTATAGAATACCTGGGAGATTTCCATTGTGGTCCACAGTTTCTATGCCACATCCCCATTTGACAAGAAGTTGCAAACAGCCAAGCCGCCCATGGAAAGCTGCATAATGTACAGGTCTCCATTCTCTCTTATCAGTCACGCTAGGATCCTACAGGTAACATTCACAAGGACTCAAGTTTCTTTCCATTTTGTAGGGAAAACACTAAGCCTAGCAGCTTAATTCTGCAAATGACAATTGGAGGCTGTTTGTAAAACTATTACATAAACACTAAATAGAATAGAAAAACTTACTGCAACCACTGATTTGAACACACGAGCTCATAAGACATTAATGAAGTTTTATAAAATAACCTTTTTAAAAGAACATAAGTCAAATAGAAGTTTTTATAAAGAAACTTAACTACAAATTCCTGACCAATAAAATGAAAAGGATGAAATAATAACAATAATAACAATAAGTCTTATAAAGAATACTAATAAATACTAAATTTAAAAAATTTTTGATCAGTGTTACCTCTATGATATAAGTAACCTCATGCAACACTCTGATAGAACTGTGGGACAGCTGGAGCCATTCACGCCATTTACAGCCCTGACATTTCCACTTAGACAGCTTCCTTCTAACAGAAACCTCATGTCATCCTAAAATTGTTACCACTAAATATATTTATACTTTGATTTCAGAACTGAATTTGGAGTTGGCCAATTTGAGTTTGAGTCCTGAATCTGGCTCTGCTTATTTATACTTTGTTATCTTGAACAGTTCTTAATCCTCTGAGTGTCAGACATCTTTTCTACAATATGTAGATTATCAAGTTTATTTGATAAGATTTTAAAGGAATTTTAAAAAAAAGAAATAATATTCACAAAAAATTGAAAAGGATAGGTTTAAATGATCAAATCATATCAAGACACTTTTTCTCTGACTACAGAAACACCAACTCGTACTATGTCTTTGATATAAGTAGTTCTTTTTTTATAGCTATTTTTATGACCGATGGGTAATATTAAAAATAAATATTTCAATAAATAAAATTTCTGGAGAAATAAATAACTTTCTAAATCCATGTATGAAATAAAAAGTTTCAAAAGAAGGAGGGAGGGAGGGAAAGAGGGAGAAAAGGAAAGAGGCAAAAGGAAAGAGGTAAACACACAGAAACATACAGAAAGTATAAAGATTTATAATTCCCTGGTTAACATTTGTTTAAAAGCTTTAGAATCTTCCTAGTGAAACTCTGATCTGGCATGAAAAACCTCTGAAATACTTTGTACTACCTTAACTGTTATTTGGGAAGTGGGTGGTGCTGTGTGCTGTGAGATTAGTCTGAATTATTTATTGCTCCCATGTTTACAGATGAAAAAACTAAAAGGAATAATTAAAGTTACTTCCCTAAAGTCAAATAAGGGATTTTAAAAGATAGGAAGAGATAAATGGACAACCAAATGCTATTCCATTTATGATTAAACTCTATCATATTAGCAGAGTCTCTTACCACTCCACTTCGGAGCATGATTTGTAAAGTGAAAGAATGTCCATGAGTTGCAGCAAGATGTAAAGGAGTGCATCCACGATCATCTTGAGCTGCCAGATTTGCTCCATTTATTACAAGAGCCTAAAAATAGCAAAACGGGAATGAGTTTACAAGTGTTCAGTAGTCAATCATGAATGCAGATACAGATTAAAAGTAAACAATTTATTAACCTATACCTAAATTATTTTACATGTCCTTATATGTGTGCTACAGGCAAACTGTGAAATACTCCTAGCCAATACTAAGAAAATACTTAGTTTTTTTTAACATTGCCAAGGAGACATTTATAATACTGGGATATACATTCTGATTTAAGCATGCACAAATTTCATGAGCAGATTAACAACAACTAAGTTAAATATTTTAATGATAAGCTAATAAAACAACACATATTATTTCAAAAGTAGAATCTTTCATTACTTGCCTTTGAACTCAATGAAAGGACTTAATTATTAAAGTAACTAGTTTTAAACTCCAGATCAAGCTTCTAAGGAAGTTTCATCTGAATTTGCAATTGGCCCAGTTTTCTGTATATGGATTGTGTTATATATACACAGCACACTCCTCTATATAACATATACAGTCATTGTTATAAATAATTATTAGTCCCAATCAAAATCCCAGCAAGTTATTTTATGGATATCAACAAATTCTAAAGTTTTTATAAAGAGGCAAAATACCAGAATAGTCAACATAATATTGAAGAAGAAAAACAGACAATCCAGAAGTAGACCCATACAAATACACTCATCTCACCTTTGTCAAAGGAATAAAGGTAATACAATGGAGAAAAGATGGCCTTTTTAACAAATGTTTCTGGAACATTAGACATTATTTTAGTCAGCTTTTGGGTAACTATAACCAAAAGATCTAACAAGAACAACTTAAAGGAAGAAAAATTTATTTTAGTTCATGGTTTCAGTTCATATTCGACCTACTCCATAGCTCTGGGCCCAAGGTAAAGCAGAACTGCATGGCAGAAGGATGTAGTGGAGGAAAACAGCTCAGGACACAGCAACCAGGAAGCAGAGAGAACTCTGTTCAGTAGGGACAAAATATAAATCCCAAAGTTAGCCTAGTGACCTACTTCCTCCAGTCTACCTGACTAAAGTTACCACCTAGTTAATCCATCTGTAGATTAATCCACTGATTAGGCTTAAAAAAAAAAAACTCATAATCACTTCACACCTGAACAATCTTCCATTGTCTCACACATGAGCTTCCAGCAGACACCTCATATCTTAACAATTACAGACATCCACATGCAAAATCAATGAATCCAGACACAGACTATATGCCCTGCAAAAAAGATTAATACAAAGACAGGTGAAGTGACACATGCCTGTAATCCCTGAGACCAGGGGGACTGAGGCAGAAGGATTGAAAGTTCCAGGCCAGCCTCAGCAATATAGTGAGATCCTCAACAACGTATCAAGACCCTGTCTCAAAATAAAAAATAAAAAAGGGAGGGGATGTATCTCAGTGGTAAAAATGGGCCAAGGGCTGGGATTGTGGCTCAGTGGTAGAGTCTTGCCCAACACATGTGAGGCACTGGGTTCGATCCTCAGCACCACATTAAAATAAAATAAAGGTATTGTGTTCACCTACAACTAAAAAATATGTATTTAAAAAAATTAAATAGAACAAAAATGGGCCAGGGCTGGGGATGTAGTTCAATGGTAGAGCTTGTGCATAACTTAAAGGAGGCCCTGGGTTCAAAACAAACAAACAAAAGTTCAGAAAACCAGAACAGACACATTACTGAAGAAAATATATGGGTAGCCAATAAGTATATGTCAAGATATGCCACATCAAATATACAGATATGCAAATTAAAACAAGAAGATACTACTACCTACCTGTGAGAACAATCAAAATTCAAAACATTGAAAACACCAAGTATTGGCATTTACTGCAGACTGCAAATGCAAATGGTATAGCCACTGTGGAAATAGGCAGTTTCTTACAAAACAAAACACAGTCTTATCATAGTTCAGCAATCACACTCCTTGGGATTTACCCAAAAGAACCGAAAACTTAACATCTACACCAAAATCTGCACATGGATCTTTATAACAGTTTTACTCAAAATTGACAAAACCTGGAAAAAAAACTAACATATCCTTCAGTGACTAGATAGACGGTGGTATATCCAGACAATGAAAATGTTATTCAGTGCTAAAATGAAAGGAGCTACCAAACAATGAAAAGACATGGAGGAAACCAAAATGCATACTATCTAGTGAATGGAGGCAGTCTGGAAAGGCTACATATCACTTGATTCTAACTATATGACATTTGGGAAAAGGCAAAATCATGGAGGTCATAAAGGGGTTAGGGAAAAGGGAAGGACAAATAAGCACAGAGGATTTTTAGGGGAGCGAAACTATTCTGAATGATACCATAATAGTGGATATGTCATTTTACATTTATCCAAACCCATAGAATGTAAAATACAAAGAGTGAACCTCAAGACAAACTTTGGGCGGTTATGAAATGTCACTATTTACTCATCAACTGTGAAATCAATTAATCAATAAGAAATTTTGCACCTTCCAATTTGCTGAATGTAAAACTGCTCCAAAAAAGTTTGTTTTAAAGAACTATTAGTTAATTTCTTTTTCCTTGGGGATTAAGGATTGAATCCTGGGCCTGTGTTTGCTAAGCATGTACTTTAACACTGAGTTATACCCCTACCCACTAGTTAATATATATTTAGTTCTTTTCTCCCTCAGCCTTATTTTTTTGAAACCAGCCTGTATTTACCAGTATCACAGCAAAGGATTACTCAGTCATAATTTCTATCAAGGAATAATTTCTATGATTTTGTCTGATTCCCATTAAGTAGTAAATAAACACCATAAATGATATAGTGAGTGCTTACTATATTTTAGTACTCATGAAGAATATGAAGACTTATCAACTTAAGGAGTTTGGACGTATGTAGAGATAAAGATAATCAACTATATAAAAAATACTCCTTGGTAAGAACAACTACATGGTATAGTATCACAAAGCACCACCAAAGCTCTGAGAAGGAATTGATCATTTTGAGGAAGAGAAGGATAATAAAAGCATAGGGAATGACTTGATCTAATGCTTGGAGAAAGGAAAACATGCTTTGATCCTAATGTGCTCAGAAGCTATTATTGTGTTTTCTCTTTCACTGCTCATTTCTCAAATTAATACCTCAGTGCCTCAACTTCAAATCCACCTGTAAACTGGGTGCTTTTCCTACTCTCGCACAGAAATATAACTTCCCCCATAATGAGTTCAATGGCATTTCTTTAACTTTACACGCTAGCTTTCTTCTGTAACTGATACTCTGCCTAACTGCCTGCCTGCCTGCCTGCCTTCCTTCCTTCCTTCCTTCCTTCCTTCCTTCCTTTTTTTGGGGGGCACTGGGGATTGAACTCGGGCCCTCGACCACTGAGCCACATCCCCAGCCCTATTTTGTATTTTATTTAGAGACAGGGTCTCACCGAGTTGCTTACCACCTTGCTTTTGCTGAGGCTGGCTTTGAACTTGCGATCCTCCTGCCTCAGCCTCCTAAGTCGCTGGCACCTTTTTAAAATAAACTTTTTCCTTCACTTTCACAGCCCTAATTCATCCTGGCTCTCCTATCTTTCTGATATTTAATCTTAAGTCTTTATTCATGTATGTTTTCTCCCATGCCTACTAGTAACATCTGTCAACATTCAACATTCCTTAACACTCTAAACTCTTCTCTACACTTTATTATTCCTGAAGGCATATCTTCTCTACACTTTATTATTCCTTTTGTCTCTAGCACCCTTTCTAACTGCCTACATTTTCTGTACCTATCTAGATAGTCTCTAGACACCTTAAAATCAATATGTGACAAACTGAACTCAACATCTTCTTTGCCTTTCAAATTTCCCTATACACTGTGTTACAATTATCTGTCATTTAGACTTAAAACTCTCACTATACTCTGATGCCTGCTTTGCAAGATGCCTTGACTTCTTTTCTGTTTTTTCCTCCACCACCACCTAATTTCACTCTCTTTGGTTAGTGATTACAGCAAAAATATTTAAAGTTGGGCATGGTGGCACACACCTATAATCCCAGTAGCTCAGGAGGCTGAGACAGGAGGATGGTGAGTTCAAAGCCAGCCTCAGCAACTTAGCAAGGCCTAAGCAACTTGGTGAGACCCTACACCTAAATAAAACAAAAAAGGGCTGGAGATGTGGCTCAGTAATTAAGCAACCATGGGTTCAATTCCCAGCACCAAAAAATATATGTATCAATCTATCTATATCTATATCTATATCTATATCTATATCTATATATGTGGTTTCTTGACTTTGAACTCTTCATCCCGGTAAAACCAGACATATTTTGCTAGAATAATTTTCTGAATGTTGATTTTTTTGTTTGTTTGTTTGTTTGTTTGTTTTGCGGTACTGGGGATTGAACCCAGGGCCTTGTGCTTGCAAGGCAAGCACTTTACCAACTGAAGCTATATCCCCAGCCCCTGAATGCTGATTTATTCTTCTCCTATTAATGTCCAAGTACTAAATGTATTCATACAAATATGTGTGTGTATGCATGTGTAGATATATACATATACATCAATGTGTAGATATAATGTGTGTGTTCATAGTAGTCCACATCACAAACTACCCATACTCAAACTCACAGAATACATCTCCATTTTCCAATTCAGACCCTCACACTAGAAATACAATATAGGGTATCTAGGACAAGTCTAGGTTCAAATAGCAGCTCTGCCACATACTTAACACTGAATCTGTTTCAAAGTCCATAAAAAAGGGAACTCATAGAACTGTTCTGCTTAATGAAATGATGCATTCAGTTAATATTAATCTTTAATAAATAATTGTTTTTATTTGCTCCTAATAGAGTCCCTGCCTACAATACTTCATTACTATTCACCTCTTTAAAATCAACCTATTCTTTTACTGAATCCAGGGGCTTGCACTTGCTTGGCAAGCACACTGCCACTAAGCTACATGCCCCACCCTAAGATCAACCTATTCTTTTTGGCTTAGCTGACATTATTTCCTCTGTTTATAATTCCTCCACCTTCTCCTAAATTATACAATTCTTCCCATCTATACTTTTCATCAGAACTTTCATCGTAGACTTTGTTTTGTAATTCAATGAGTAGAGTTCTTCTCACTCTCAGGAGTCTTAAAGGAAGGAAATATTTATTTATATGTCTCTACACATCTTCAAATACCAGTCCATTTCAGTACATTAATTAAATCTAGTTACTCTAATAAACTGGATTCTACCACATATTGATGTTACCCTGGCCATGAAATACATTAAGTAAGATTCAAACATGGCAAGTATTTTAGTCTACTATAAGAAAATGCTACAAACTGGGTAATTTATAAACAACAGAATGTATTTCACACAGTTCTGAGTGCTAGGAAGACCCAGATCAAGGTGCTAACAGATTGTGTGCCTGGTGAGGGACTTTTGCACATAAATAGCAACTTTTTATTTTTACCTAGCTCTTTAGGGTATATTCTATAAGTGTACTAATCCCATTTATGAGGCCAGATCCCTCATAATATAATAGCCTCCCCAAAGGCTCCACCCTAATACCATCACCTTCAGGGTTAAGATTTCAAAATATTTATTACGGGGGGGAGCACATTCATTCTACTGCAGCAAATTTAAGAGGATAATCTGGGCATAACTATAACATCTCTTAAAACAACCCAAGCAGTCAACTACTTTAGAGAGGAAAGGATCTCTGATCTTTGTTTAAGTGGATAGTTGGTATCAAAATATCTGAGTTGTGGAATCCACTGTTTTAATTTAGAATATATATCTATGTTTGTTGGATAAAATATTTTGAATAATAGCAATAGCTCAACAGAACTATGCTCAAGTAATTGAACTCACTGAATTTTTAAAAAGTAACCAAAATATTATTACCTGCATACAAGCATCTTGACCTCTGATTGCAGCTATATGAGCTGCTGTCCAGCCTCTTGTGGTTATTTGTGTGATATCAGCTCCATGCCAGAGCAGCCAATGAAGACACTAATTTAGGAAAATAATCATGTTAACAAATGATAAGGTAGATGTTTTTAGGATTTTGATAATTCCAATTTTGATGAAACTAGGAGAAATCTATAACCTAAACCACAAATGATGAAAAAGCTGCCACAGTACAGATCAAACAGGAAGAAGGGAGGAAACAACAAAGAAAACACCCAGGGTCACGTGTCACATGGAAGATACACTTCTTCCATGTGAGAGGGATACACCAACAGGCCAAAGTGAAAATTCCTTTTTTACTTCAATTGAGACACAGAAACTGATAAAAATTCTCTGAACCCAATTTGGTTATGTGAAGCAGAGAAGTCCAAACAAAGAAGAAACCACAAAGAACAGTCATAGTTATAGAAAGCAGTCTATGTGTGTTATGTTAAGGGTAGAAAAGAAAACCAACATTGTGAATAGACTTATTGTGGCCTAGAGGCTGGGAAAATGTAGTAGCTAAAATACACCCCCAAACACACACACACACACAAACACACAACATTGAATCATAAGAAAAATTCTAGTTGGCCTGCACACCATTTAAGAATAAAAAGATGCACATAAAAATGTTCACTAAGCATTGTTTGTACAAGTTAAAAATTGAAACCAAGCAAATATATAGCAATAGAAATAGGAATGAATTCTAATAGACTTACAACATGACTAAAAGAAATGAATGAGAATACATGTACGTAATTACATGGTTAAAACTCAAAAACAGGACTGGGCATATAGCTCAGTTGGTAGAGTGCTTGCCTTGCAAGCACAAGGCCCTGGGTTCAATCCCTAGCACTGAAAAAAAAATATCTCAAAAACACAGTGTTGAACAAACAAAACAAACTGAATAATTGTATATATAATGTGATATCATTTATATAAAGAACTAATAAACACCAAAATCTGTATAACATTTATCTCTGGAATTGGAAGAAATGACAACTCGAGAAGAGTGCTCAGGGACTTTAAATGTATCCACGATATTCTACGTCTCTTCTAAAAATATGAGCCAACTACAGCAAAAATGTTGTGACAGGTATTCATGATGCTATCCTCTATAAGATGTGTTCTGTACTTACCTTTGGAACCCAAAGCACAAACTAGCCCATGTGGCAAGATCTCATAGAAAGGCCCACATTAAAGTGCCCCATCTAAGCCAGAATAACCACCAGCATCTGAGTAAACAAGCCTTCAGGAAAGTCTAGCCCCAGACTTAAATCTTCCAGCTGAACTCACAGATGTTATGGAAAAGAAATAAACTGTCCCTCAAATCCAAATTCTTGGTTCACTAATGAGTATGAACAGTTATTTTATGGCCCTAAGCTTTGGGGCAATTTATTATAAAGTCCTGGTATAGTAGAATACCCAATTAGTAGACTGAATTGAAGAGAAAAATATTTGCAGTGCCTACCATAAGGTCTCATCCCTGTCTGCTAAATTTGTAGAACTGCTATAGGTGTAAACTTACCTTATAATATGTATAGCTTCTTACCTCCAAGCTTCCAGAATGTGCTGCCCAATGCAAAGGGCTAAATTTATGGAGAACATCAACTTCATTAATGCTAGCTCCATGTTGCACTATTTCTGAAAGCTGCTTTACATCCCCAGCTCGTACTGCATCATGTATGCTACCAAAATGTACCTTCTTCCTGGCACCTATTGAAAATTCAAATTGGTTAAGACTTATTATAGAACTATGAATTATTTCAGCTTTCTAAAAAATTTACTGCAAAGATGTTTGTGATTAACATTTTCATCAGACTTCTGGCTCTAGCTTTGACATGTAAAGAGTATAAAGGCTGACACTCATATTCTTGTAGAAAAAAACTGAATATACTGAAAATAAACAACTTTCCTTGGGCCCATAAGAGAGCTGAGGCCTCAGGGCAAACTGCCATTCTAAATCTGGGGAGAAAGTTAAATATGGAGAAATACAGTTGAGTTCATCTTACCTGGAACAGAAGTTGCTGGAGCATACACTGACAGAAGCACTTGAACAGTAATTCTGATGACTTGCTCAGGCTGAGTATGACTAGCCTAAAAGTGGGAAACTTGTGAGGACTGCCAATCTTAGGGAGCACCTACATTTTCATGTATTTTACCTGCAGAAACCCCATGAGGATATCACTATGAAAAGTCAAGAAAAATCTCCTCACATCTTTGGCATGGAGGAAGGGAATATGATCATTTTGAAATTGCTCAGTGTCTTCTTTAAAACAAAAACTGACTCCCTGGGCTGGAAATGTAGCTCCGAAGTACAGCACGTGCCTAGTATAGGTGAGGTCCTGGTTCAATCCCCTGTACTGTAAGGGGGGAAAAAAGATCTACTTTCCAGTGAAAAGTTTACCAGAGCCTTATCTCACAAATGCAGATATATTCATTCAAAATTTTTTCTTATCTTTCTGATTCAATTGTCTTATAGTAAGATATAAATGGCAGGTCACAATTTTTAGTGCATACACTCAAGTGGTTTATATTCTATAATCTATTAAACATC
Organism: Glaucomys volans; assembly: GCA_020662805.1. Classification (NCBI taxonomy): domain Eukaryota; kingdom Metazoa; phylum Chordata; class Mammalia; order Rodentia; family Sciuridae; genus Glaucomys; species Glaucomys volans. The sequence continues at coordinate 99,010 of JAJEJO010003417.1, forward strand.
AAAAGCATTGTCAGGCTTTCTGTTCTGTGAAATATTTTAATGCGCATTGTGAACCAGAGGTAATAAAATTTATCTAAGCATGAAGAAACAGTTATGGAAAGAGGAAGGAGTGAATAGTTCAATCCAAGCATACCCTAAACAAAACTAACCAAAAAAAAGTACAATTCCTGAAAAGTTATTCTGCAACTAATCTAAACAAACATACTGATATATTCATAATCAGAACACTAATTTTTTTTATAATTTTGTGATAGGGTCTTATTATGTTGTGCAAGCTGATTCATCAATCCTCCTGTCTCAGTCTCTAAAGCAGCCGGTACTACAGACATATGCCACCATACCCAGTAGAATGTTAACTTGGTAAGAATCATCTTGACTAGAATCACATCTTATACCAACTCTTTGCAAAATGATATAAATGTCAATCTGAGCAACAAGTTTCAGAGGACTGATGAGGATGAAAATAAAGGGGGAAATGAGGGAGGACAGGATAGAGCACAGGTGAATATTTTGGGAATCAATGAAAATAAAGAAGGGGAAAGGAGGAGTGATACTGAAAACGGAAAATGCCAGCAAGGGCTAGGGCTGCTGTGGGTCATGTGGGAAAATAAGTGCGGCAGTCAAGGGCCAGCAAAGCAGTCTGACTTACAGGAGTTTGCAGTCTCCCCAGAGGAAGGGGAGGGGCTCGAGTTGGCCACCCCAGGCATGGTGCAACTCCTCGCCCTCGGACTCTCGGGGGAAGTTGACTCCAGGCCCCTGCTGCTGCGGCGGTCTTCACTTGCGCTCACCCATGAGCCACTGTAGCGGTAGCAGCCGTCTTCGTCGTCGTCGCTGGGACGGTAGCCAGAATCCTCCTTTCTTGCTCTCTCCCAAGAACCCCTACCACGGGAACCTCGGTCTTCACTTTCTCTCTCCCAAAAGCCCCTGAGGCGGCGGTTGGCGTTTTCGCCAACGCTCACCCCCGAGGAGTCGCTGGCAGCGTAGCCGCGGTCTTCACTTACTCCGTCCCAAGAACTACTGGGGCAGTGGCTACCATCCACACTCCCTCCCTCCCAAGAGCCGCTGAGAGGGCGACTGTGGTCTTCTCTGACTGTTCCACCAGAGTCGCTAGTTTGAGGGCCGCCGACTTCACTTGAACTCAAGTCGCTGCTGCGGAAACCCTGGTCTCCCCTCACCTTCACCCAAGAGCCGCTGTGACGGTGGCCACCATCTCCCCTAACTCTCTCCCGAAAGACACAGCGGTGGTGGCCTACGTCTCCAACGACTCTCCGCGAGTCCCTGCGGGAGAAGCCGACGTCTTCACCCACTCTTCCCGTGGAGACCCTGAAGCGGTTGTCGCCTTCTTCACGTTTTCTTTCCCTGTTGTCGGTGATACAAAGTCCCTGGTCTTCGGCAACTCTTCCCCTGGAATGGGCGCCGCGATGACCGTGTCGGCCGTTTACCTTCCTCGTATGATGGCTAGTACGGCGGCCGCCGTCTTCATTTGTTACTCCCCGCGAGTCGCTGTGGCGGCGGCCGCCATCGGCGGAAACCCTTTCCTCCGAGTCGCTTTCCAGCGTCCCAACTCCGGCCACCTGGAGGGAGTGGTGGCGGAGCCGTTGCCTTGGAAACCAGTAAACTTCCGGCGTGCTGCGGTAATTTCCGTTTTCTCATTGCTTGCGTCACTTCCTACTTCCTTCCTTTCACCTTTTTCAAGGCTTTGCCTCTGGAGCGGTGCGAAGCTGGTATGGACTAGTATTTGGTGAGATTTTTTGATCCGTCCTACAGGAGCCTATTGAAGCCCGAGGTTTGACTCGGGAACAGCCTGACATCCATCTCTCCCTCCATCGCCCAGCGACCCAAGTGGAGTCCCCAGGACTGCAGTCTGCGTAGGTGACCTGTGTGGCGCGGGCCGGGCGGGGCCTTTTCGTCCTTGGCAAACCTGATATACTTTTTCAGTGCTGGTTGGAAGAAAATCTGTTCTTATCCTGTCATTTCACAAATATATAAAAAGACCCAAAAGAGAATTTTAGCAGCTGCAGCCGCTGGCATTATTGAGTGCCTACTAGTGTCAGGCTCTAATTATCTCGCTAGGTGTTAATCCCCATTTTACAGGTCGAGACTCAATATATATATCAGTAATTTGCTTACGTCAAACAGCAGGTAAGTTGTAAAGCCGGTATAAAAACACAGGTCATTCATTCGTGAAAAGACTGCTTCAGATCTTCTAACTTAAAATCCAGATTTCTTTCACTGTAACATGTTTAGATTCAACTACCTGACTAAAGGCTTTTTCTCCAACTCCATTGCTTAACACATATGCTTCCATTCACTATTTGTTATAAATTTATGGTTCAGGTTGTGTGCTAGCAGCTGAAAATAGTAAGAATTTTCTGCCCTCCAAAGGTATCACCCACCTTGCTTCCCCTCCCAGCTGTTTTTTCCACCATTAATGCCTTGCCACGCATACCTTCTCTCTTCAGGAATAATGAACTGGGGTCCTGGAAACATACTTTTTAATATATGTGCTGTACTGTTGTTTCTACCCAAAACCATCCTGCCCCCACCAATCCCATCATCCCACCCTTCAGTTTTGTCCAGAGGATACATTTGGGAAATTCTGCAGACCCTACCTCTTCTCTTTTGAGCTACAGTAAATTGCCATTCTGAATATAGCATTTTGTCATTAATAATAATTGTCATTTACTGAGTTCATAAATCACTCCACCACTATACTGCGTGCTTTATATTAGTTTTCTCATGTAATTCGTACATCAGTTTTCCAAAATAGATATTACTCCTTTTTACAGATCAAAAAAAAAGGCACAAAAATTTATTGCCTAAGGATACACAGCTAATGAGAATATGTGAATGAAGATTCCAACCTCAGTCCTTCAGTCTTGCTGTGCATACCCTCAGAGTCTGAATTTCTGCAACCTATATTAGATCACTTATCACATTGTATTATAATTACCTATTTAACAGTTGATTCTCACTCCCACCTCCAGGGATTCTGAGCTTCTGGAAGTTAGGGATTATACCTTATCCATCATGGCATTCCTAACATCTAGAATATTTACTTCAAGGAAGGGGCTTAGTTGGAAGCTGTTGTGTAGATGAGTGGGGTGGCTTCAAAGGTTGATTGTCAGGTGGCTTGAAAGGTTGATTGTCAGGTGGATGAACAGATAAAGTTTGAAAATAAAGTTTTCAATTATTGAAAGGAAGTTTGGGATTAGTCATTCCAATCCGATTTTAGAAATGGAGAACTGAGGCCATTAATTTATCACAGTTTTGGGGTTATAAATATGAGTAGTTTATGCTAAATGGTTTGCAAATACTTTAAACCTAATCTTTATTGTTATCTTTATTTTCACAGATGAAGAAACAATTCAGATTGGCCAAGATCACATAACTAAGAGTTGGGGAGTTGGAACCTACTATGACTGACTCCAAATTAATACAGTGCTTGTAGCCACTTGTGTAATAATGGTAAAGGCTTTACTTTTTGCTATGCTATATAGAGTGGATAAACTCACTCAGGGAATGAGGCAGCACATGACAAATCTTTAAAGGGTACACATATACCAGTAAGGATCAGAACAGGAAGCAGAAACAAGTAGCAGAGAAACAGAAAAGGTAAAAATCCCCCAAACTTAAAAGGAATTAAAAATAAAAGCAAGAATGAGCCAGGCATGGTGGCACACACCTTTAATCCCAGCAGCTCAGGAGGCTGAAGCAGAAAGATCGCAAGTTCAAAGCCAGCCTCAACAACTTAGTGAGACCCTAAGCAACTTGACAAGATCCTGTCTCAAAAAATTTTTTTTAAAAGTGGCTAGGGATATGGCGCAGTGATTAGCGTCCCTGGGTCCAGTCCCTGGTACCAAAAAATAAGCAAGAATGAAATAGACAACAGTGATCATAATATTACCTGATATTTGAAAAGAACAAGAAATAGATAAAATTCAAAAAAGGAGAGAAAACAATATTGGAAACAAAGGGAACATATTATAGATACGAAGGAGGTTTTTGAAAACCAGAAGTGGACTGTTTTTTGTAGCTTATATTAATAATCTTGAAAATTGAACAGTTTTTCTAGGAAAATGTAAATTTCAAAAACATTAACTCAAAGTGTAGAAAACCTTAACTGATAATCATAAACAAATGTCCTAACGTAGTCTATCTTTGACAAAAGTCACTAGGAACAAAACAAAGAAGGATGGACTGCTTCCCAACTATGAAGCCAGCATAACCCTAACAACTGTAACTCGAAAGTTTAAATATATATTACCTGTGAATCAGCAACTGATTGTAAAATCTTCAAAGTAACTTGCTCATATATGTATCCTATGATAGTCATTACAACACCTTGTAATTATAATTAGAAAAAAAACTTGAATATCCATCAGCAAATGATTGGCTGAATAAATTTTACTACATTTATAATACAGAATATTACAGAGTAGTAGAAATGCAAATCTAAAGGCATTAATTAGCATGGAAAGAGTTGCTAAGATAACAGTGAAAAATATATAAAATAATATATATGTGATCCTGTTTAATTTTTTTAAATTACTTTGTGAAAGAATCAGGTTTGGAAAGGATCTATACCATATTGTTAACTCAGTGGTTATGTGTTAAGAGAGGCTATGAAAGGAGACTTCATTTTTTTTTGCTTGTCCTTTTGATTTAGAAAAATTTTTAAATCCTTACCAAGTTAAAATAGAAGCAAAGAAAAACATGTAAAGCAAAGAAGATAGTTTTAAGAAATAAGCCGAGAGATTAAATGACTAAGGAAAGACACTAGTTTTAGCAAAGAATCATTGATACACTGAGGAGAGCAATTTTAGTGAAAGAGTTTATTAAGATATAAAAACCAGATTTGCACTGGATTTCAAGGTAAGTAGCTGACTTTAAAGTAGGTTTCTTGCTGGGCATGGTAGCACATGCCTGTAATCCCAGCGGAGGCTGAGGCAGGAGGATCATAATTTCAAAGCCAGACTGAGAAACTTAGTAAGGCCCTAAGCAACTTAATGAGGCCTAAATAAATAAAATATAAAGGGCTGGTGTTCTAGCTCAGTGGTTAAGCACCCTGGGGTCCATCCCTGGTACCAGAAAATAAAGGAACTTTCTCAGTTGAAACTTGGTTCAGAATTCATGCTGGAGTGGACATCTCAGCATTTCCAGAGAATAGAAAATTGTTTTTGAGTAGGAGATTATCATTCGTTAGTAAAAATACCTATCTTTCACCAGCTTTTCCAAAGTAAAGTGATAAGTATGCTGTCTCTCTGATCTACAAATCAGCTCTTGGTACCTAGTTCCACAGAAGGGAGCAGGGCCAGCTGTAGGCACAAAATTAATTGGGTTTTAATAGCCATCTCTTTCTGCTTGTGTACTCTAAACCATTTTTCCCCCCCATGGGACAGTCTCACTGTATTCTGTAGGCTGTCCTGGAACTCCTGGGCTCAAGTGATCCTCCTGCCTTAGCCTCTCCTGGATAGCTGAAACTACAGATGTGCACCAACCTGATATTCATGTACTCTATTCTTACTCCCAGGCATTCTTGGTCTCTCTTCCCTGCTCACCTCTCCCCCAAATCCTCGCTGAGGTACCCTGTGAATACCTTTTGGTTCTTATTTAACTTACTTTTCCTCATCTGCCCAACAAAGTGCCCATTATCTCAGGGAGCTGACCCCATTTAGGATTAGGAGAGAACTTCCAGCTTCTCAGAAGTTTAGGCCTTTGACAAAAGCTCTTGACTTTCCATTCCTGCCTCCAATTTAACCTCTTTAGTCAACTGCATCTTTCTACTTGTAGGGGTGGTTAATTTTTAATATATAACAAGTCCTGATATTTTTCTTCCCAAAGCTTTTTTTTTTAACTTGCTTACATTGAGATTGCTTTGTATTTTCCAGGTCATCAACGTTGGAAATTTTAAGGAGAAAAATTACAGTAAGACCCAAATAATATTGTAAAGTACTTAATTCCAAGTATAATGTTCCATCTTTTCTGAGGCTTCCTTTGGCTTCCCTGGGTGCACTTTTCAGTGTTGAATACTAATTCTAGCTCCCAGTGCTATGTTGACTTTTAGTTTTCCATGTGATTTTGGCCCCAAAACTAAGGTTGCTGATTTCTAGATTGATTACCCTATCTGGCTGTTCATTAGAATTGACTCTGGAGCTGCCTAAAAATTTGAGATGCCCTTGAAGGAGAATCAACTAAATGACTCTCCAGAGATGAGGAAACTCTTAACTTTCACTATAAGTGATTCTAATGGACTGCCAAATTTGGGGCAGAGCTAAATCAGTACCCACATCTGGCTTCCTTCGTCAGGAAAAACAGGAAATTCAACTCTGAATTCCATCAGTAATTCCCACTGACCATCTCAGAAAAAGCGTTGTCCTTCCTCCATTCCAAAGTTAATCCCTCATTATTTCATTAGCTCACATCCACCCTACCCATTGTACCTAGTCTTGGCACCCCACACTCAGTAGTTAAGAGAATATTTCTCAATCTTACCAAATATTTGTGACTTAATTTGTTGGCTAATCCATTCTTTAAAGATGTTTTTGTTTAGTTTTGTTTTCCCTATTGCCAGTGTTCCCTATTTTTCTTTTTTTTTTTAAATTGGAATATTTTTGTTTTGCCTCCCTTCTCCTTTGATTTTGTGATTTATAATATTTAAATTCTTCAGAACAGAGTCCATGTTAAATCTTTTATCAAAAACTTTTTTAAACTTGACAGTAGAATAGATTTTGGCAGAATATACATAGAGTAGAACTTATTCTATTTAGGTTCTCACCCTTGTGGTTGTACATGATGTGGAGTTACCCTGGTCATGTGTACAAATACAAGGTTTTGACCAATTAATTTTATTCTTGTTCTCCTACCCTTCCCTTCGTCTAATCTGATGGTCTTCTATTCTTCCCCTTCCCACCCTCCCTTGTGGAATAGCATCCACAAACCAAAACATTCAGCCTTTGGTTTTTTGAGATTGGCTTATTTTACTTAGCATGATATTCTCCAGCTCCATCCATTTTCCAGCAAATGCCATCATTTCATTCTTTAAGGCTGAGTAATATTCCATTGTGTCTATATACCACATTTTCTTTATCCCTTCATCTGTTGAAGGACACCTAGGTTGTTTCCATAGCTTGGCTATTGTGAGCTCAACTACTGTAAACATGGATGTTTGCCATCTTTCTTTACCACATTTATTTCTCATTTTCCACCCCCAAACTTTTTATTTCCTAAGGAATTGTCCTTGGTGCTCTTTTCCCTTCTTCATGGATACTCTTGGTATGCTTATAGGTTTGAATGTCACCTTCCTTTTGAACATTCCATACCTGTAAGTATTTGATTAAATATATGGGTGGTCCCTCCAGAAAAATGTAGAAAAAATTTAGCCTACATTTTTTGGATTCACAGACCCCAAAAATTCTTATTGCAGCAATCATGTATACTGAAGTTCACCTATCACATATAACTCTTTCAATGAATACTTAATTTTCTTATTGGATCTCTCTGCAGCATATGATTTTTGGAGAAAAAAATAGGATATCACTTTAAAATGTACAGTGACTGCACGACCAAGAAAGTTCATCATCTATTCAAAAATTACCAGGTTTTAGTCATGAAATCAATTTTTGAGAATACATGACCCATTTGAATCATTTACATCTGTTATTACTTTTCCAAAGATATCCTATCAATGTGGATTTCACTTGCAGTTAACCTGAGGCTCACATGTTACCACCTTTGTAAAGTATTCCAAAACCTACCTCCAGCTAGTTTGTTATGCCTGTTTCTATCTTAGCATTTATCTTGTGATATCGTTTCTTTTTATTGCCTTAATACTAGAATCAAGACAAAGGCAAGTTCAAATTCTTATATAACTTTTGAAGTGGGTAGCTAAATTTCATTTATAAACTGGAAATAACATCTATGATATAGCATAGTTTGAAGTATCAAATACATGTAGAAAGTCTGCTAATGCCTACCACATAGTAAGTCCTCAATAAACAATAACTTTCGGTGTTTTCAATACCTACCTCCTCCCAATAAATGGCAGAAGGCATTAATATCATGTCTCAGAGTGCCTGGCTCGAAAGGTACCACACTTAACGTTTTGAAAAAACGGTGACAAAAGAAAGACATAAAAAAAGCACATTTCAAAAACTCAAATAAAGAAGTACAAACCACAAGTTTCTTCATCATTCTATTTATTACATGTATGAATATTAACATCTCATGGTATCCATCTAATCCAATCAAAACCAACAAAGGAAAAAAGGTTAACCATGTTTCAAATGAGCATTCTTACAGATTCCCCTGTAACTTAAAATAGAAATATGTTCATCTGCATTAAATCATTTGACAATTTGAAAAATATCTTTAAAAAAAAATCACATTTAGTACTTAAATATATGTTAATTTCTTGATGGCATCAGTGTCCAAGTTTAAGAATAAAAGTCGCATCATTGGATACTTTCCAAAAATGGACATCTGGGTGGTTCTGTATAATTGGGAGATACATACCTATATATATGTATGCAAATATGTCCTATTGTTTTTAAAAAATTTTCAAATCTGGCTTTTCTATTTGAGAAAAGTCCTGCAGTGCTCTCAATCCCCTTTTGAAGGATAAAACTAACTTCAGACTTTGCTGCTATAATCATGGGAAGCTATTAGGAAAAAAAAATCTTTATGCTGAGGTTGCTGTTCATTTCCATTTTTACCCAATAAAAAGTACAGAAACACTGTCTTTATTTGATGGTGTGCATAAATATTACACTCCATGGATAGCAAAAATATTTTTATTTATAATTTACAGTTTCACAAGTGAAAATCGTACATTTTTACACATACAATTTCATTTTGTTAAATTTGCACACATCTACAGAACTTTCACACAACAAGCACCTGAAACTGTGCAGGCAGTAGGAAATGCAAATACTAAAATGTATTTATTAACCAAATTATAGCTGAAGGCCCTGCCTCAGCTAGACAATTTATATAGATATATGTCTATATATACATAAAAAATTCTTCACCTCTAGATCCAACAGCAGCTTTTTTTTTTAAAAAAGAAAACCATACCTTTCTCATTTTATTTAAACTGACTCGACTGTATCATTTTCTGTTTTAATTTCAGTAGGTGTTGCTATGCTTTCCTCTGTACAAGCTGGTGGAGTATCAATTCGCTCTTCCTTAACTTTGGGACTTTCACAAGGTTCCTGCAATTCATTTTTGACAATGTTCAACATAATGTTCAAAGGGTTTTCAACTGGTGTCTTGCTGGGAGATGGTGTACAATCAAATGAAGATGTCTACAAAATGAAAAAGCCCTATCAGTACTGATGAAAGTTCAAAATTACCACATTAAGTGACATGTAATTTTATAAGACCTTTGTATGGGCAAAGGAAAACAGTGCAACTAAATACCTCCCCTTCCCCACAAAACATGTGAAGGCAGCCAAATACTAAAAACACATTGAATATTCAATATGTACTCAAGGAATGAGCTGTCCAGTCATGGCTGATGTGTTATCAAATATACAGCCAAAAGAAGTTGATGAGACATGCTTTTGTCTTTAACCCTTACATAGACAGTAACCCCTACACAGATACTCGGGCATTTACAACTATCCTGATTTCGAACACTTGAGGATATGTTTTTTGTTGTTTGAGACAAGGTCTTGCTAATTTGACCAGGCTGGCCTTGGACTCTCAATCTTCCCACTTTAGCCTTCCAAGGAGCTGGGAATACAGACATATATCAACCACACCTGGCAAATTAAGGATCTTTTGATTCCCCACAAACCTTCAAAAATCCTAGGAAACTAATACGGTGATTTAAACAGCTTCCAAACTGCTTCTCTAAACTAGTTTGACAATGTATGCCATCATTTGATTTCAAAAATGGTCAAAGCCACAAATATAACAATTTAAACTTAAGACCACTGACTGGTGTCTTTTTCAGGTTTTTAATATCAGATGCTAAATGGAGTATATAAGAAATAGTAAATGCTACCTAGAGCCTGAGAACACTATTCACATCATGATCCTTCTCTTTAGATTTCCACATTTCCACACTAGCCTTGGGGCTAGTGGTCTAGTAAAAGACATTAAGATTCAAGTGAATAGAAAATAATAAAAATATTTCCTAATTTTAAAAAATAACATGAACAGCCTAGCTGTTGCATCAAAACTAAACAGTGCCAGGCGTGTTGGTGCACACCTGTAATCTCAGGGGCTCAGGAGGCTAAGACAGGAGGATCACAGGTTCAAGGAGTATTACAGCTTGAGCAACTTACTGAAATCCTTTCTCAAAAAATAAATAGGACTGGGGGATGTGCCTTAGGGTTATGAGACCTTGGGTTAAATCCCTGGTACCAAAAAAATAAACAAATTTTAAAAATAAGCTTAGTAAGATTATTTTTTTCTGATACAGAAAAATAACTGAAAACTAATGTAAATAAGAACAAATACAGAAACCAAAAAGAACTTACATTTTGATAATCTTCATAACATGATGGATGATATATCTGAAACAAAAAGAAAAAAGTAAATATTCTCGTACATATCTGTTTCTAATAGGTTATTCTAAAATGATTTTTCTTTTAAAATTTAAACCAGAAGGTTTAAATTTTTTGTCAAAATAACTGTTTAATGAACAAAACCAAAATTATTATCCTTACCCTTAAGGAATATAAAAGGAATATGAAAAACTGATTTCTTTAAACTTAACTTCCACATATAAGTTTCTAGTATAACATGGTTTGTTTTCATGACAGTAACAACTTGATGATGAAATTTAAATTCAGAATCAGAGCGTGATTAGGCAGAAAGATAACTAGGTTGAGAAGACCTAGTGTTGGGACTAGCATTATTTGCTATATAAGCATTCAGATGATCCTAAGATTACTCCAAATTCAAACAAAATCCAAAAACAATTAAAAATCTTATTTCACAGTGTTGAGCTACCCCAACAAAAATGTAACTTTAACATTCCTTATAAAGTACTGAAATTTTACCTTTCCATCTACTCTAATAGCATTTTTTAAGTGCCATTCCTCTTCCTCTTCATCCCAGTATTGTTCAAACTGTTCTTGACAGATTTCACAACTCTAAAATAGAATCATATAAAATAAAATTTACATAATAGAACATACTTAATTCCATTAAAGAAAAATATATGAATATTTTAAGTTCAGTAAGAAACTTATAATGTAAATGTTTAAACAATGTCCAATATATAATACAAATATGATATTAAGTTTTAAGGATTCTGACAACTTTCCAGGCAAAAACAGTTAACATTTCACAATATAATGGTCGACAGAGCTTATAAGAAATATTAAAATCATTAAGATATAAATAGTTATGTTTATGATTATTAAAGGAAGTGAAGGACACTCCTAGAGATAGGAAATTTAAACATTGTTCTCTGACCTCAACTGCTCCAGCTGGTCCAGCAGGTACACTTTGAAACTCCTTTTCTTTAGCAGCCTCCTGAGTTTTGAGTACAACTTCTTCATGCACTTTTTCAAAAAACTGGCTCTTTGCACGTTCTTCCAGATCAGCTATTTCCTCAAATTCTATCCAGTCCTTAAAACGAGTTGATTTAAAAAGAATTTTCATTTGTTTCTAAACTTTTACTGCTTATCTTCAATATAATGCCACTGAAAGGTGTATTTTTCTACAATACTGGTTAAATATTATTTATAATTATACCTTCTCAATGAGCCCCATAACTAATGGACAATATGTAACAACTGATGAATAACCAAGATTTTAATGTTGGGGCTGAAGGTGTAGCTCAGTGGTGGAGCACAAAACACAGCATGCATGACTGCCCTATACTCAATCCCTAACATCACAAAAACAATTTATATATACACATGTGTGCATATATCTTAATGTTATTTTCCATTAACCATACAGTTACAACTAATTTAAACAAGATAAACTTCTTGTATAATTTCTACAAAAAAGTTCACTGAACCTTGGAATTTTAAACTTGGGACAGGTTTGTATACTATTCAAAACAACAAAAAACACATACTCTTCAAAATACCTTTATTTAAACAACTGCTAATTTTCTAAGTATCAAATTTTATTCAGAACATCCAAATGTTAGCTCTCAGTAATTATTTAAACTAGTATACTATTAGAGTGATAAAACTGAAGCCTGAAAAAGTTCAGAGGCATATGAATTACTTACTGTTAAACTGTAGTACCAACGTCTATGAGTGACTTTTCTGCTAACGTCCTTCTCAGTTCTATTTTGCCGATAGTGCCAGTCCAAGTGATCTGCATATACATCTGTCTGTGATGTTGTAAACCTCATTCCACAAGAGTAACACTGAATACCAGTGTATAGTCGGTTTATGACACTGTCATAACGTCTGTTTTGAAAAAGAATCTTTATGAGAACATCTCAATGGCTAAAAGCAAAATCAATTACAGTAACTTTAGTTTGCCATATTTTAACAAGGGTGAAACCAAGAAGAGCTGGCTAAAACAGTTAATATCCAGACATCAATACTCTTACCTACTAATATCACTGACTCACTTTACCTAAATTTTGAACAATGGAACACAGAGCCTACCTTATTGATGGGCTTGTCCCAGTTACTTACTTCCTTTTAGCTAAAAATAGAATGTTCTTGGGCTAGCTAATGAGGCAATAATGGTTGGCCAATTCTTCGTTTGGAGTTAATATCAAGGTAGACATGGCAGAATAGTTAAGATTTCACCTCAATAGGTATTTGGAGTTCTGAATAATTCAGCTCTTCCACTCTGATTTAAAGAACAGTGGAACAGATACAAAAATAACAACAGATGGCTAACTAAAAAGAAAAATTATAAGATCTATAGGAAACTTATCACTAATAATCCATTAGTGATAATCCAATCCATTTTTAAAAAATCTAGGCTCCCTATTGGAGATGAAGTAAGTGAAAATAAAAAACAGGGCAATTAACTCCAAAAGAAAAAGAAAACAAAATACAGAATACTGATACCTTGCATCCTAGAAAACCGAAATTATTTAGTCATAATGTTAACAATGAATGATGATTTAATGAGAAATAATTTCATAACTACATGGAGGGAATTGGCAGGACAATAAAAGAGCTAGCTAGCCAAGTGCACTAACGTGACTATTGTCCCAGTTACTCAGGAAACTGCAGCAAGATAATTTGAGCCCAAGAATTTGGGGCAATCCTAGACAACATAACAAGACCCTATTCTTAAAAAAAATTTTTTTAAAAAGTAAGAACTAACTAGCCAAATCTTTGTTTTTAAGAATGCCCCAATTTATCTAAACATAATGAATCAAGAAACAACCAGGCCTCATGGTGCACACCTATAATCCCAGCAATTTGGGAGGCTAAGGCAGGAGGATTGCAAGTTCAAAACCAGCCTCAGCAACTTTGCAAAGCCTTCTCAAAAAATAAAAAGGATTGGGGATGTGGCTCAGTGATTAAGCACACCTGGGTTAAGTCCTTTAAAGGTGCCTTTAAAGGACAGAGCTAGATAAAGAATAGTAGCAGGAAAAGGGATGTCATCTTTTATTATAAACCTTTCACTATGCAAAAGTATTACTATTGAAAAAATATTGATTTTTAAAAGGGTAAACCCATTAGTTGTTTTCCTGATAAAATACAAGAATATAATGAATTCATTTACTAGAATAGCTTTAAATTTTTATATATAGTAAAGATAAATTTATTTAAAGATATGTAACAAATAATAAGTGATTATCCATAAAATAGAAACTGTAGGTAATTTTATTTTCCTAATTTTATTTACAGTTCTCCTTTGTTATCCTCAAGGAATTGGTTCCAAGATGCCCTATGAATACCAAAAATCCACTGATGCTCAAGTCCCTTATAGTATTTATATAATAACCTACACATCCTCCTGTATATTTTAAATCATGTCTACATTACTTATGATACCTAACACAATGCTACATAAGTAGTTCTGATATAAACTACTTAGGGCATAATGACAAGAAAAACATCTGTATGTATTCAGTAACAACACATTTTCTTAAAAATATTTTTCAACCACTATTGGTTGAATCCACAGATGTGAAACCTGCAGATATTTAGGGCTATTTGTATTTCCTACATTTCCACAATGACCATGACATTACTTATATTATTTTTGTAAATAATTTTAAAATTTGGGCTATAAAGACCCAACTTTCTGAAGTTTGAAAGTATAAAAATACAGAAAAAAAAATGAAGATAAAAAGAAAAACATGAGCCACGTACAGTGGTGCACACCTGTAATCCCAACAGCTTGAGAGGCTGAGGCAGAAGGATTACAAGTTCAAAGCCAGCCCCAGAAACTGAACAAGATCCTCAACAACTTATCAAGACCCTGTCTCAAAAAATAAAAAGGGTTAGGGATGTGACTCAGTGGTTAAGCACCCCTAGGTTCAATCCCTGGTACAAAAAAAAAGGAAAACATCAATAATTATTAATACCTAATAGTTAAGCTCTTCATATTTTCTACAGCAAACACATATTAAAAAAAAAAAAATAGAAATGTTGTGGTAGCCTTTTGACCTAAATACCTGCACAGCACACACCTTTTTTAAGGGAATTTAAAAATAGGCCTCCTAGGGCTGGGGTTATGGCTCAGTGGTAGAGCACTTGCCTAGAATGTGTGAGGCACTGGGTTCAGTCCTCAGCACCACATAAAAATAAATAAAGGTCCATCAACAACTAAAAAATATTTTTAAAAAAAGGCTTCCTAAAGATAAGATTACATTACATAGTTTACCATATTCCAAAACCCGGGCAGGGCATGAGGGAGCTTTTTAAAATTTAGAACAGTAAAAGGAATAAAATGAGAGTGCTACAGTAATAATGTCTACTATTGTTAAAGTCATTGTCTCTTGTAAAGAACATTAGATTACATACTGTTTCAATTCTTCAATTGTAAAATTAGTAAGATCTGGAACATCTTGATCTTCATTTTGATCTTCCTCCTCTTCAGGGGGAGGCTGAGCAGCAACTTCATTTACTTCTTCAATTGAGAAGAGAGATACAAATTTCTGAATATCATTTATTCATGTATTCTTCACAAAGGAACACTATAGTGTCATAAGCATACAGTGAAACCCACCTATTCAGTGCTTTTGATCTGGCCAAGAAATTTAGTACACTTTCTTAAAATTCTATTTCATCAATATTCAGTTTATATTCAAAAGCTAAATTAAGTAGAATAACTAATATAAGTCTATATATGACATTTGCAGGAATGTTAACTAAAATATCTACTATATAACTGTTCAATCGTAGACTTTTTAAAATGTCATGATAAACCAATTGTATTTGATTTTCAAAAAATTTTTTTAAATGAAAGTAGTAGTAAGTACAGTGGCTCACACCTATAATCTCAGCTACTTAGGAAACTGAGGCAGAAGGATTACAAATTTGATGCCAGTCTAGGTGTGATCCTGTCTCAACACTAATTTTTAAAAGAACTGGGAATATCACTCAGTGGTACAGCACCTCTGGGTTCAAACCCCAGTATAACCAAAAAGAAAAAAATAAATTGAGATTTCTAAAGGGAATAAAAGGAAATTCTGAAATAAAAAATTGCTAATTTAAATAAAAGGTATATTTGAGAAGTCAATTGTAAGGACATTTATACTATATCAAATAATGCATCTCTGTAACTAAAAGAAGCTTAGTACATGAAGTATAAAACCACACTTACGTGTTGCAGCTGAATCAGGCTGGGACAATTTGAGAATTCCTGTTTTTAGTAGTTTTGAAAATAATTCATTAACATCCACCTGACTGAGATGATTATCAGGATATGCCTTAGGAAGAGCACCTTTAAAAAAATAACATTCTTAAAGCAAAAGAACTTAAAGATGACTTATGTTGCTAAGCAGTTTTCTAACATTTCTTCAAAATGTCCTACCAA